>MCJB01047959.1:111903-166657 GCA_002018475.1 Nicotiana obtusifolia | reverse complement strand
AACATCTCTTTCTTCATAAAATAGGAGTAAGGTTTGTATACGCATTATTCTTTCCAGATCTCACGTGTGGGATTGCACTAATTTCTTTTTGTTATTGTTGTTGTTGTTTTCAATTTTTTTGTATTTGATGAAGATAAATTTATCTTTCATCGGAGTACACAAGGTTTATTATATGTTAATTAGTAATAACTTTGCTTTAAATATATTAAGTAGTAATAACATAATAATGGTCAGCATCATAATGAATATATCAGTAAGCATAAACTTCATTCATACTAGGATTTTAAATATGATAATCTTACATAAAATTGTTACAGAAAATATCAGAATCGTAAGTCATTATCACAAAGCGGAAGCGTTAATTGGAATTGGTTTCTCGTCCCTTTTCCTAGCTTTCATTATCGCCGACTTTAATGATGGAAGAGAGAATAGAAATATATGGTAACCCTAATGGACGACGGTGTCGCAACAACACGAACCAAATCAACTTAGTGTCTAACACTTAGGTCCAATTTCATAAGATTTCACAAAAAATCCTTATTTTAACCATTTGAAGGCCAATCCTTAAGTTTTAACTCTAATTCATCCATTAAACATGTTATGAAATCTAGATATTCCATCAGAAGCTCAAAATGACATCATTCAAATGAACCCAACACTACCAACACGCTTGTAAATTTTAAAACTAGTTTTCTAAAATTTCATGAATAGATCCTTAAATACAAAGCTCTCTTCATGAATATATTCTACTAAGTCCATGGAGTATAATGTATAAGATTGGAGTGAAGGGATTACCTCCTTATCAAACCCTGTAATTTCAAGGCTTCTGTCCTTAAAATACACTTGAGAGATTCTTCAAGAATCTAAGAATTTCATGTATTTGGAGTATTAGAAGATAGTATTGATGAACCAAATCTATCAAAATACTTATTAATTACTCACCTCAATGTGGCACCAATGGTAGAGAGCTCTCCCTCCTCACTAAACCTTCGAGACTTCGTCCAAAATAAAAGTAATACTCTCTTCCCAAGTGGAAGTATGACGGACGCCCACTTGAGCGCTACGGTGGCAGTTCACTGCCCTTGCTATTTCTGCAACTTATTTCGGACGCTACAGGGATGCGAAGTATCCTTCTTCGCTTCAATCCCTGTAGTTTATTAGTAGTCTATTCTTTTCTTTTGTTTGTTGTCCAATTTATTGAGCTTCTTTATAACCTTAACACTCATTCCATTATTTTATTCTTAATCTTTTGTCTTTACTTTTTCGTACAAATTTTCAAAGCTAGCCAACTGCCACGTGATCTCTTGTTCTCTATTTTCTTTGTTCACTTATATAAATAATAAGAATTCATGGTTCCAAATCCTTAATGCAAATTATTTTCAACAATTAAACATGACATAATTAGTACGTACTTTAATTATTTTACCAAATAATTATCCCCAAGCATTCCAATAACTTGGTTCTACTCAAGGAACCTTCTGTTGCTCGAGTTTAATTAGATTGTATTTTAAAGCTTGAAATTAACCCGTATTCATTATGAAACTTCATGGGGCTTCACAAAAACTGTCTAGGAGATCCCTCGTCAAGAAAAGTCAAATATTTTTCAATTTTTTTCGTTTGTTTTTAATTTTAAAATTAATCACCTAAAATTCTACACTACTATAAAAAACAAAAATATGAAACAGAAAAAAAAAAAAGAAATTAACATAGTAATATAATACTACTAATAATCTAAAGGAATTCTTCCAGCCCACACTTAAACGAGTGCAGTATCCCCGATGCGCAAATAAAGAAAAAATAATAACGAGGGTGGACAAGAAACTCCCAAAAAGGCCAAAGGCCGAAGCATTAGCAGCTCACGGGGTACTCAGACTTCTCCCAAGGATGGTCCTTTGTGCAGGTACCTCACACTAGTTCCAACCATCTGGCTCGCTTTTGCATACTTCTAGTGGCTTTTCTTCCTATGCTCATAATCCTACAAAATAAAAAATGAACAATACAAAAATAATATAATAAACACAAAATCAACAAAAATAAAAGAAAGCAGTAAAGTTGGGTTGCCTCCCAACAAGCGCCTAATTTAACGTCGCTGCATGACGTGAACCACCTTTTTCTCCACCTTGAACTTATGAATTGTACCCTAACATGGCATCCAGCCTCGGCTATGCTCCAGTTGTGGCGCTATAAAGATAACCAGGCCAAGTAATAAATTTTTCGCTCTACACTTCTCGGCCTTTAGATGAGGAATGTAATTTTTGCTTTTTGGCATGACAAATTCAATAATATAGGTACTCTCATCCTCACTCTAATGCGCCTTAACTCATGAGTTGTACTACTATTTACATCCCCGTATATACACACACTCAATTCTCCAAACGTAATGTTATTTACTCACTCATATGACTCTAGAGTACTCTTCTAAATATTGGCATCATCAAGAAAAACATTGTTTAATGATTGGCATTCCTGTTTTAGCTCCTCAATTTGGTCTAAATTTTTTTTTTCAGCTTCACACAACTCATCATTAAATTGTTGGGCGTTACACGCATCAACCTTCGCACTCAAATCTGCATCCAAGTTATGCACAACCAAGCCAAGATTGTCAATTTTATGTGCAAGCTCAACTCTCTTCTTAGACCAATCATTCACCAATATTGTTAGAAGACAACGTCATTTCGTATATTCCCTTAATTGAGAATATTCGTCTCAATACCAACCCTTACTCCTATATTCAAATTCAGACCTCCAAAGAGTTCAGGTTATGACAAGCCCACAAAGACGGGTCATAAAAGTCTTCCATCAACCAAGCGTCTTCATCAACAACCTTACCTCTGGATATTTCATCCCTAGATATCATGTTGAGAGAACTAGAAACACACTAAGAGAAAGATCAAATTGTTATAAAAATAAAAATATTTACAAAAAGGAAAAAAAAAATTGTAAAGACAAAAGTAAAAGTCTAGTCTAGAAAATAAGCTAATTCTAAGTCCCCGACAACGACGCCAAAAACTTGTTGCGGCCAAACGCACACGTAAATATACACGGTCGTCAAGTAATAAAGTGATAAGATAGAGTGTCGAACCCACGAAGACTTATTATCAACTATTAACTAGATTAAACTGTCCTAATTATCTAAAAAGGGATTAAACCCAAAAGTAGTGATGCTAAAGTATATTAAACTGAAAGAAAATAAATAATGAACTCTGAACAAAGGAAGAGCAGATTCTTATGTTATCAATATACTGAAAACTGTCAAACCTCCTTTTGTACACCCCCGGGAATATATAAGGGAGTTTTTCAAATTAAAGTGACATTATTCGAAATGAGGTTATTTATTTAATTTTTTTAAAGTCGCCACTTGAAATATTTTGATTGGTGTCCCAAGTCACCGGTTTATTATTTTTTTTTATCCCAAATCGAGGAAAATTTTGACTTTCCTTGAGAAGTCTGCGAACCAAAAATTCTGAGTAAGGAATTCTGTTAACCGAGGGAAGGTGTTAGGCACCCTCGGATTCCGTGGTTCTAGCACGGTCGCTCAACTATTATAATCGTCTTATTATCTGATTTTAATACATGTTTGTTTAATTATTAGGAAAAATTGCCACGTCATTTACAATATGTCATGAACCATGTCACATAAATGCACCGGTAATCGGTAACATAACGTTGAGATTTGGATTTGGGTCGCATAAATGCGCACCCCAGTTTAGGAAAGTGAATTATTAAAATAGTGCCTAAAGCAACTACGCGTTTTTAACTTTTCGAGGGCCATAGAAATACGCTAAATAGCACGCCTCGATTTTCTAAAGATTTTAATATTGATTAAATGAGGGCCATGCATTTTGTGATTTTATCCGCCACGGCGCACCTCGAATTATTTCAAAAGCTTCTATTATTCAAAGTTGTTAAAATCGGTTACATGAAAGGCACCCTTGGAATTAACATTGTTACTATGTCACGGGAACAGTACCCATAGTCACAATGGTTTATTAATCGTGCCTAAAAGCAAACTACGAAAGTTTAAGGCATTTAAGAATTAGTTGCTTCTAAATTTGTATTTAACTATTAAGAGGCCATGGGTGATCGTTATTATTTGTATGACCCACCTCTATAAATCAAAAGAATTTCTTGAACCTAAGGTTGTTAGAGCCATATTTATATGACTACTAAGACTGTTTGTGGTTTTTATGCATTGGGCCAGCCCAAATGAAATTCAGCAGCCGTAGTCTGAGTGGGATATTGAGTTCAGACAGCAGGCCCAAAAGGCCAAACGATACCTGCTCCCATTCAGGCTCAATTGTGAGCCCAAACTTCAGGGCGTCAAACATCTAAAGCATTAGACCCGGGTTCGATTCCCAGGAGTACCACGAAGGAAATCAGAGACAAACAAAGTCATTGGCCTGTGAGCTGACATGCTCTCAACGTTTACATGAATAATAAGCCCTCTATATTACATCCAATTTTCACTAGTTTCAACAGACAATGTTGGAATTCAAACTTTCTGCAATTAAACATTAACAACATGTATCTTCTGAGCTATTAGACTTTCTGAATGAACACAAACATCATTTGACCCATATTTTGCTAGAACACTTAATAGTATTTGCCTAAGGAGTGTGAAACTAACATGAAATCAGACTAAGTAAACTAATCATTTGATCAAAACAAGTGTTGTATATGCTGTAACAGTTCAGGTGACATACAGTCCAATACAATCCATACTACGCTATTCACTCAACCAAACAAGTTACTCTCTAAGTTTCACGACAATCATGAATCATATACAATAGCAGTTCACCTATTCAATACATCATTCAACTAAACAAATAGAACACAATAGATTAATCAAAGAAAAAAAAAAACACAGTCAGACAAGTATATGACAGATTCACCAAAACAATTCATGCTTAGCTTTAAACTTTCTTCTTCCATTTCATTCTTCAAATTGACTTCACAAACAATGAGACTCGAGATGTGTACCTGAATATTGAAAGGGGAAGGAAGTAAAGGAGCAGCAATCAGCACTATAACAGCAGCAATCGAACAGTAACAGTATAACCAAAACCAGTTCAGACACAGCTAATGCACACTTTGGAAGTTTTCAGAGATTTTTGATAGACAATGAACCCAATGCATCAGAAAACCAGAAATCAAAACCAGCTCCTAATTATCTTTAGCTTTCCGGAATTTTTCAAAGAGGATTTTTGATTGAGAATTCTGAATTTTCTGTATCTTCCTCACCCTAAAATTCACTCGAAAATCTGCTAGATGTCTTTTCCACTCTCACCATCTCTCTATTAAAATCTATGTGTTCTCCCTTTAATGCCAAAATACACATGCCTTTATAGGCAGTCTGTTAGTTAGTTACTGACATTCAACTTTTTTACTTTTTAATCCTTTTCAAATTTTCTGTTTAACTTAGCTACCCTTCCATTTGATAACAGATTTCTATTTAGTCCTTAGAGGCAGCTTCTAAGAAGCTTCATAGTCAGTTACTGATAGATTCTCTACTGACTATTTTCTAAATTACCCCTTTACACTGATATTATTCTCTAAACCTAACAGGTCGAGTTGACCTAATTCCAAACACTACTAAATCCAATTCAACCTTTTTTATTTTAGGGCTTTTGAGAACACACGGATAAAGTCGACCTTGACTTCAATCAACTCGAAAAACTTCGATTCAGAACTTTTGAAACTTTTAGGGTTTATTTTTCGATCTGGAATTTGAAGGGTTCTAGGGGATTTGACGAAAACGGAGTGGGGATTTGGGGTGAGGGGATGATGGTGGTACTAGGGTGTAATTTTGAGTTGATTTGGGGACGGATTGGGTGGTGAGCCGCCATATTCATCGATGGAGTTTGGGGGCGGCTCGATTAGGGTTTTTAGGTTGGGTTGTTAGAGACGATGAAATGGGGGTAGGGGGTGTGTTCGGACAGATATATAAGCGTGGGGGAATCAGTTGCGAGCCGTTGGATCACCTGGGATCAACGGTTCAAATCAAAGCTTGACCAAACGGTGTCGTTTGGGTGTAAGGGGGAATTGGACCGGGTTTGGGAATTAAATTTGGGCTGGTCTAGTCAATTATTAAAAGAAACATATTTTGGGCTCGTCTGATTTTTAAATGAAAGCCCAATCCGAGTTTCTCTTCTCTTTTGTTTTTATCTTCAATTTCTTTTTTTTTTTATTTTCTTTTTTATTTTTAAATTAAAAATCCTAATAGTTAAAAATCCTAAATTACCTAAATATGAAATTAAGCTAATTAACTAATTATACAAATTATAACAACACTTAATTCTAAGGATTAAAGATTAAAGACAAAAAATGTAAAAATGAACTATTTTCATAATTTTCAGATTTTATAAAACAAATAATTACAAATTTAATTCTAAAAATGTAAAAACAAATCCTAAATGCAATGCATGATGTTTTTGGTATTTTCATGATTTAATTAAAAATTAAACAAGCAAGAAAATATAAACAATTAAAAAATCTACTAAAATTCCTAAAATAGCGGATAATAATTAAAAAAATCTATTTTTTATTTTTATTTTTATAGGAGTATTTTGGGTGTAGCAAAAATCACGTGCTCACAAAAACGATCTAGGGTTATGGACTATCTAACATTCCTACTGTATTCTTCAATTGAATGACTAATTGATTCATCTAGTTTATTGGTTGACAGGGCTAATATTGCTCATAAGAATCTGTCGAGTTCTTACTCGCCTATTCAAGCTAACCTAACGCCTATATATCTATGGAATTAAGACTAACAAGAATGCATTTATAATTCATTTAAATCAACCGAGCAAGGCAATTAGGTGTATGTCTATCCTAACAAAGAATCCGTTCCCGATGCCCAGGTTCAAGAACTTGCTCTACTCAATCCTATGTGCAATCTAGAATTCCCATTTTCGAGTTTAATTCTAGATTCGTAGATAGTATTCAATTGGTGATCAAGCAATCAAATGATTAAGCGCAAGATTGAATAAATAAACCAATATGATAATAAGAAATCAAAATCAATATTCGAATAACAATAGTCGTGAAAGAACCACAACCCTAGAACGTGAAGTTTAGCTCCACATAGACATGGTAGCCAAAAAACAAATCATACAAAGAAACATAAAAATTATTAAGTTTGGTGGAAGAAAAAATAAGACCCGACCTCCACGACAGCTCTCTGCTTCCCTTGGTCAAAAGTTCCTCTAAAAAGACGTTCCACTCCAAAATAAGTTTAGAATCCTTTTTATACAAATTGAGAATGTATACGATCGAAATAATAAGTCTCGAGCGAAATAGGAAAAATCCCACGCGCAGGATCCAGGTCACGCTGGCCCTAGCGCTAAAACCAGAAGCATTTCACGTCTGCTTGGGCGTTCTTTCAATTGCTGCCTAACTTCTGCTTCGTTTCTCATTCTTTTCCTTAATTTTTCAATTCTTTGCATTTGTTTCTTTTGTCTTTCTTTGTAATGTTAAACTTTAATCATTATTTATCCAATAAATAAATAATCATAGATTCATTCTTGTAGTGTATAAAATATATATAAAATCTCTATTTTGCTTTCAGTTTTATTTTTAAAGTACCTACGTATAAAATAAACTCCATTAAATACAAATAGTACAATTTAGGATTAAAGCATCAAAATATAAAGTAAACAATGCACTAAAAATATGAAATTATAGTCAAACATCAGGTATGAATGAAAAATGGAGGAAAATAAAATACTTGAAATGATTCTTTTAACAAAGAAACTTTATCCCTTATTGAAAATTTATTTTTATTTTTCAAAAGATTATTGTGCTTATGTATAGAAGTAATTCTTCTAGCTCTTAAAGAGTTGAAAAGAAAGCAAGTCCCATATTGTTGTTGTCGCTCAGCTTAGGGTGAATTGATATACTTTTTGGACCAAATTTGTTTATTCTTTTCTTTTATTTATTTATTTACTTCGATATTTTTTTCACGCTGAATTTTAATTTAAAATTCGCTGTTTCTTTTCCCAACGATAATTTGCGACCAAACAGTATTTAACATAATTTAAATACTTTTGCCAAAGAGATATCTTTTTCATGAACATGCATTTTTGCACCTATTAAAACTCCAACTCGCAGACTATAAATTTCAAGGCTTAGCCTCATTTTTTACCATAAAAGATCTGTAAAATATCCTCTCTTTTTACTGCATTCCACCATCATTTTCAAAAGCAAAATGTAATCATTCAGTGTGTGATTTGCTCCGCTATTTAAGTTAGTTAAAATTTCATAACTTATATTGTTGTTATTATAAAATAGTTTTCTATTCTATTCTAGAAGGATTTAATCCAAAAATTTTGGACAACAGTAAAATAATTAAACTCCATAAAAACGCACAAGAAATTTGTGTGATCGAAATAAATTCACGTTTGTGTTTTGACAAATATTCTATTCATATTGTTCTACAATTCACGTTTCTGGATTTTTCTGTTCATGAACACAGTTTTGGTAACAAAGACTAACTATGACCGTTGAGAATGGACTAAAGGTAAACCTTAGGCGGCTAATCAACCGTGGTTAAAAATCATGGCTAAACAGAAGTTTTTGTAGTGATGTACACTATATATAAAAATTCTTAAAATTTTGACAAATAGTCGATTCTGAATCCATAATTTTAAATGTGTAATGGGTTCAACTATAAGAACATAAAAGTTAATTGACCTAATCAAATTAAAATTCTGAATCCGTCACCACTTTTGTGTTTGAGTACGTATATGATAGCCTATTGTAAATTTGTTTGATTTTTACTATCTTTCCTCCTCCATGTAGAACAAAGGAATTGAAGAGCCATTCCACAAGGAAACCATTAGGTTAAAACTCAATGATCGACTTGGAGCCATAGACTAATTAAATTCATTCAAGAAGTTTCGTCAAATTCAGATTACACAAGGAGAGTCCGAATTGCGCGGGAGTTTTTGACCAGATTTCATAAGGAAAGGATGCTATTACCGACCGTGACGGATAAATGGGAAGCTGAGGCATTTATTAAAGGGTTGAATCTGAGGAGTTCTGTCGCTTTTCGAAAATTGAAAGAAAGTCTGCTCGAGTTCCAGGCGACAATATGGGCAGACGTCCATAACCGCTACGAATCGAAGTTAAGAATAGAAGATGACCAGCTCGGTTTTCAGACATCAACCAAAGGTCGGGATCGAGAGAAGAATAAGGAAAAGTTGAAGGATGATTTCGACGCAGACCAACAGTCCTCCAAAGGTCAATTTTTGCCTATGAAAGGGCCGAAGAGACGCGGCAGAAGTTTCTCGTTGGCAGACAGGTATGCTACCGATAGGATAGGAGAGCGGATCGTGACTGAAATAACAAATCATTGCAAGACAAAGAGGTATCGGGCTCCGGGGACTCCACCTACCATAGGCTATCCGAATACAATGTCAACGTCAACATGGTGGAACTGGTATCGGCAATAAGAAATATTAAGGAAGCACAATTTCCGAGTATGATTACACGTAAAAGTAATTAAGGATTTGCAATATGTAATGAAAGTAAATCTGAATACAAAGTCAATCGTGATAATGATATAAACCACAGTATATTAAATTCCTAGAACAACAGGTAACAATATATGAAAAAGGAGGAATAAACTGTACTATAAATTAAACATCTTTCAGATAGATTTAACTTGCATCTATTTGGTGTATTTTACTCGGCATGCTTTCTGGCCAGAGTAGTTTCCTCGCATGCACTGCGTTGAGAGAAACATTCACTTGATTATTAAATGAAGGCAAATAGTTACTCAACATATATGACTCAAAAAGAGAACCAAAAAACAGAAGAATGCATAGATAAAAAAGAGAAACAGAAAAGAAAGATAGGGGGGATTTTAGTTGAAACAGAAAAGAATAAAAAAGAGAAATAGAAAAATAGCTTTTGATGTTATACGGAAAGACCTAGGGGCCCAAGGTGAGCGAAGCCACTACTAAACCAAATATTGTTTTAAGCATGAGTTCCGACATGGATTTATAAGTACTTTTATCCGATAAATACCACTGTAATACACAATTTAAGAAGGGGAGCAAGGGTTCGCGTACCCCATGCCCCTCCACGTGGATCCGCCCCTGATAGCAGGTGTAACAGTTGCAGACGCATTGTGCTGAGGTTTCACTTGATCACTTAAATTAGGAGGAATATTAATATTAATAGCAGGTATAATAACTTGTGTAGCTTTCTCCGCCTTGTCTCCATCAGTTTTAGCAGGTTTTCGTTCAGGAAATAGAACACCAATGGTCTTGAAAGCTAATGCAGAAGCTACTCCAAATAACAAACCTAGCTAATAATATAATTTTTTTTAAAAAAGTATACATAGACCATAAGCAAAAAACCTTGACATCTATATATAGAGGAGCATAACGAACAAATTGAATAACGACGGGTAAAATAGACTCTCAATCAGCTCAACATCAATATAAGCTCCAATATTATTTTAAACTCTGCTCAAGCGAAAAAAAGAAAATTATCATACTTTGATGATCATTGCTTCTAGAAGAATTAACTTAAATATCCGTCCACCCAACGTACTTAAATTAAAAATAATCGAAAAATATATAATATATGTATAATTTATATATAATATATATATATAATCGTGTATAATAAGTAACTAGACAGTAAAGTCGGTCGGCTATTAATGTAAAGAGATTATAAACAATTGAACACACGATACAAATCTCAATTAATTGGACCTTGAAGGAAAAAAAAACGAAAAGAAAAAGCAGGTTTAAAGGGAAAAGATTAGATAGAATGAAGAAGGAAATATGGGAAATAGAAACAAAAATATAATTAAATGTTCACCAGCCATGATTTTGGTATTAATTAGTTAGAAGTTGAATAAAGGTGTCATCCGAAAGATATATGGAACTCCTTTTATAAGCATTGTATTGTATGTGTTAAATTAAAAATAAGGGTTAGAGTATACTCCCAGAAAAAAGTTTGAGAGTTTTGGTTGGAATATGGAACTCTTTTCTTGGAGCATAATTATTAACCTATATTAAAAAAACAGGCATGTTTAATTTGTACGATATTTTAACTCAACAATTATCTAATAAATAATAATATGGAAACAGGATTTGAAGGTATTGATTTTACCTATTGGCTAGTATTTTATTCATTCTAAAGAAGGTACTAAATATTTATTCGCATCGTATGTTACAACATCAATCTAATAAATACATAACATATACTTTTATAAATGTTAGTATTATAGTACGCGCTTTGCCCGTGTATTTATATTCATGAATACATAACTTTTAAATATTGCATATCCATATTGACCAATGTGTATGAGTTATTAAAAATATTATAGTAAAAAATATAAGGTGCTGAAAATAATGAATGTTAATCGTATTTAGCTAGCTTAAGAACAAATTATGTCTTACATAAATCCCCAAATGCTTTATTATGACTTCTCGCTTTGCCTCCACTTATCCGAGTTATTTCAAAAGTTATTTGTTAATTTAAAAAATAAATTACTAGTATGATGAAGTTGAAAAAGAATTAAATTGAATATTTTCTTTAATCAGTTAATTAAGAGCTCCATTATTTATTTATTTCAATATAAAAACTTTGCTGCCTTTGTTAGTTTTCAAATTACGGTTAGGTTATTCTATTATAATTTTGGCCGCTTCCTTCCATTACGTTATATGCACATCCTCTTAGGAAATATGACACGTAAATATTTATAACTTTAGTATTATAATACTATAATATTTTATATGTTATATGTAATTGATTTTAATGTCCTAAATATTAGAATTTTTTGTTTAATCGTTCAAATAAGAAAAATTTTAATAAGCAAAATTTTTAGTTGACTTCAAAATGCTAAATATTAAGAAAATAATTAAATGACTATTTTGTTTAATGTGAACTATATTTTAAAAAGGTTAAAAAAGACGAATGACATTTTGCTAAGGACCTTCGTGCTTTTAATATAGTACTAGTATCTATGAATGTGCATTGTAAGTTAATAATGACATGTGATGATTTAAATATTTATTTATATGAAGAAAAAATAAAATTTAATTAATGAGAAAAGTTTTATGTATAATAATACAACAATCATCAAAATGCCGAAAAATATTATTATATTAACATAATACATGGAATTTAAAATAAAAGAATATCCTCAAAATTTACACAAATGATCAATTTTGTCATGTTAGTTAGATAATAATATATTATAGTTTAAAAATATTTAATGTGATGGTATCTTAACGAATACTTTGTTGTAGACAATATTTTTTTGTGTATGTTTCCTCCTAATGCGTTGGTTGCTCTGCCTTAACCAGAATGTTTGTTGTCGATCTTGATATCCCTCTTGAAAGTGCAATATACAGTTGTTCATGCAAGAAAATATATTGCGGTAATATAGTCCAATATTTAGGATGTTTGCCCTTGTATTTTATTTATTATATTTGCAAAATATAAACATACTAAAAATTAATTTTACACAAATTTAAAAAGATATTCTTTAGTTTCGAAAGACGAAAGTTGAATTCAGGGATAAGAATATACTTAGAAGCACATTAACCAGTATCATAATTTTTGCATGTATAAGTTATTGTCAAAACTTCTATATACCATTTGTGTGCTATTACATAAGTTATTCGATGTATCTAAGTTTTCCAGGGGCATGATGGTCATATTTTTCTTCAAAGTTAATCTATATATAATAGAAGATCATGTTTAACTTAGTCTATTATATATACGGCGACACTACTATACATAGGAAATAAGAAACGTGAAAACAAACATGTATGGTAGAAGGTCATTTGGTACTAACGTATTTAAGTATTCTTCTTGGTAGTAATTATTGGTATCATTTTCTGCTGAGTCAAAAACTAAATTTTTTTTTTTTTTTACTATAGAATTTTCAAAAATTTTATTCATTTGATCAACATATTCATTTCTACTTGCTAAAATATTTTTTTAATTCTATCATGTGATTTGCACAAATTGCGTTTTAATCTAATGATAGAAATACTTCTCTTATTAAATGCACTACTATTACCATTGGGATTGATAACCAAGTGTGCAGGAAGAACCAAATCATCTTTTATTGGATGCTCTTCTTCGTTTCTGACACGAAGCAAGAGGACACTCAATATTGGATCTGTTTACTTTATATTTCTTGTCAATTGAATCTTTTTCATTTGAGGCCAAAAGTATAACTTTGGCAAACTAGCTTTTACAGTCTCTGCTTTTGTCTATTTTGGAACTATTGGTAGTACTTGATAGAACCTCACCTCCCAAACCATTAATATTTCACCAAACAATTCATTAATATCCATATTTCTAGAACTCCGGGCATTTATTTTTATCGTTTGAGACTTAGCGATAAGTACTTCCTCCCATATTATCAAATTTTGCTTTCCTTAAAAATTTAGCACCATTGTCTGCTTTGATATATTTGTGATGGTTATTTAAGTTGTTTGAAGAGGTATATCAAATCTAAAGTGGGTGGCCTCACAATAAAATTATTATTGGTACACCACTTGCTATTATTGCTAACAATGTCATGCCTCTTGATACGATATTTGCAAGTAATGCATGACATAGAAATATTATTTCAATTCTGCTGGAGGCATCTGCAAAGAATAATCCTATTATACTATAGTCGACTCTTTATAATATAGTCTTGAAAGCTTGTTCTTGTTTAGGATTTAGCTTTGATTGTGCTTTCTCAGACACTTGTGTAGCATTTTGATTCTTAATAATACATTAATATTTTTACTTTATGTTCTAACACTCTTTTTATGGAGTAAATTTATGTATCCTAAAATTATTTTTTAACTTGAATAAGAATTTTACTCATACGATGAATTTAAAAAATAATTGAATTGCATTCTCTTGCTAAATAATTAATTAAAAATTTTATTTGGTTTTAACATAAAAATTAATTTATTTATGTTGATTCAGATCTTAATATTAGTTCATCTCTTATTTTGTATATTTAATCTTAATTATAGTTTTATCCATCATAAATTTTATTTTCAAAGAGTAAAAGATTGATATGACATTTCACTTTTATATCTTTATGTTTGTAGAATCATTAGTGGTGTTGACTCTTACCAACTATTTTTTTTCTCTTTCTCACACATTTATATTCTTGAATACTTTCTTATTGTTTAATAATTGAGTATTTTTCAATATTACATGAAAAATTGATTAAAAAAATATTATTTGAGTAGGAAAATAGTTCAAATATAATACAAAAATATATTATCCTTGAGGTTTTTTTTTTTCTCAATTTCAACTCTTTATGCAGTCCATTTAATATTACTTTTATTTTTTCTTCATATTGGACATTATGGAGTGGTAATGTATTGCCAATACAAAGGATTCTTATGAAATTGATTTTATTAACCCGTCCTACATATTTTTAATAAGAATTTAATAGACAAAATTATATTAATTTTAAAAATTTTAAATATTAAAAATTAGTATAGAAGGTATTATAGTCCAAAAAATAAGTTATTGCAGTTATGTCCTTTCCCTATGAGTTCTTTCATTTAATGTTTTACAGCTATTTTGATATATTAATATTGTATTTATGCTATTATAAAAATAGAGACTCTCATTTTTCTGAATGGGTTTGGACAGTATAATATATTCTCAAATTAAATTAGTAATAGGACATTATAATATGCCCTTTTAAATTAAATTAGTAGGTGGAATTTTTAATAAGTGTATCATAAAAGTAATAGGATTACATGACTAAAGATATTTACTTGTTCAATTTTATATGAATTAGACAACCCGAAAGTAATTATACTAATAGGATTCCTAATGTAACCATGTCTGATTCCTACCGTATAGTATTATGTACTAAAACTTATAGGATTATAAGGTTAATATCTAGAATTCTGTTTATGTCCTTTTATTATGAGTTATTATGCTTAATATTATAAAGTTATTTTGTAAACCGATATTGTATTCATACTTTTATAATAATATAGATAGATAATTATTATTAAATTATAATTAATTAATACACATACTCATCCGTAGTTTATTACTTAACCATAGTAAATTAGTATAGTTCGATATAAAGTCTATGCGTGAGTTTTTACCTCCTAAGGACTCTATGAGAAGTTCTCATCTCAACAAGCAATTACAAGTCTACTAGGAAATACCTAAATTTTGGGACGGAAAAATAATATTCCATTCTAATATTCCATTCTGATTAATTAAATATTCATAAAAGAAAAACACTAAATATTTAACAAATTTTATTGTTTACTAAATTTAAAATCTTCACAGTAGTTATTTCCCCTTTTCTAGTTGAGCCCTACAACTTCTCGACAAGCCTTTGATTTAACTTATTTTCTTCCACCACGAAAGAAAAGAAGGCCTCTCAAGCAATGACAATACTTTAGACAGCTATAAATTAATGTGTGTGTAATACTAAAATCTTAAAAAAAAATATATTCTAAACCCATGATTTCAATGGTACAATAAGTTAGTACTAAGAATTCAAGATTGAACTCATCAAGTTTAAATCTTGGATTCGCTTCAGCTCAGGACAATGCATCTTATGGTTTGAACCAATATGTGAAGTGTCTAGGTTGGCTTTTGTGTTTTGTCCCGGCGAGCTTCTTTAGGTCATTTAATTTGGTGACTATATTTTGTATCTGCTTTCTTCAAAATCCTTGCTGGTTGAAATAAGATGAGAATACTTCAAGTTCAAGTAGAGCTTAAAGGTTTATGGTTTTTCAGGTTGTAACATGTACAAGAATATTCCACCAGCAACTGAAACATTAAGAGACTCGAATTCTCCTGCCATTGGAATAGTCACAAGCTCACTTGCATCCTTAGCTTTCTCAGAAAGGCCACCTCCTTCACTGCCCAAAACCAAACACAACGGCTCCTCTGCTAAAGAATCTGCAAAGTCTTGCGACAGCCTAGAAATTCTCATTGGCCTTTGATCATTTGCAGGATGGCCGGCCAGCATTTTCATGTTATAATGGTTTCTCAGAGCATCTAAGTGGAGCCAACCGCCGGAAACTAAGGGGAGCTGAAAGGAAGCTCCTCGACTAGCTCTAAGCGCCTTCTCATTGAATGGATCACAACAGCCAGGTAGTAGAAAGGCACCGCCCTGCCAAAAGATGGAGGAGTTTTACTTAGTTGGCAAATTATTCCAACCCATGGAAAGGCAGAGCCAATTTGTAGATGGTACGTGCTTTAGCATATTATTGATGTCCAATAGAGCCTAGAATGTTTATCCTATGACTTTGAGAAGATAATTTTGCAGTTACACAAAGCATTACTAATTCTTGACCACAAGTATCAATTGACATGATCATAATCCGAATGGAACCCCTAATGAATAAAGATAGTTTAGTGAAGCAGTAACCACACTGAGAATGTGAAAACGTCAAAACAAATTCAGTGTATACGCAGTATTAAAAAGCACAAAGGGATTTGACCATTGAAGGAAATAAAGGACAATATCTCTGAAATCAAAATTAGTTAAAGTATCTCCTTACCCATCCAAATGCCATCGCTGATCTAAGTAATGTGCCAAGATTACCAGGGTCCTGCATCAATCAGTATGGAAATTAAGAAAGCCTGAACAAAGAAATATTAGTGTCACTAAATGGATTGTAAATCAGATGATTTAGCACTAATTATCGATTTTTAATTTTTCATGTACTCTTGAATTTGCACTAGGTGAAGACAACGACACTTTTTATTTTCACATTACTAACAGAAGAAAAGTATAAAAAAGATTTAACTAGCATTCGTTCTTGAATTAGCAGTTCTAGTCACTGCTGATTCTTCTGAGTAGAAGAAGCAACGGATTCTAAAGGTAACCAAGATTAGAATCTAAATAACCTGAATTCCGTCAAGAACTAGAATACGATGAGCATTCTGGAACCATCTAGTGCAGTCTTCTTCTAGAAACTCATCATCAACACTGTGAAATGTTGAGGGAATTTTCATTAACGCAATCATTTCAATAGAATCAATGGACTGTACACCAGAGAGTTTCTTCATCACCGTTGAGCTGATGCGGACAAGGCGAACTGATTGAAGATTTAGGTCTTCAGGTATATGAGCTTCATCAAGTACGAGTAAGCATTCTAATGTAATAGGTCTCTCTTGTACTCTTTCTTGAAAACTATATATTTCCCTGAGAAAGGTCAGATAGATGAGTTTAATCAGCACCAAGACAACATTGTCTAAATCCGAACTAATTCAAGAGATTTTCCTTCTAATTAGTCAAACTTTTACAGGAAGATGTACCTCTTCAAAGATCAAACTTTCAAATGACAAATCAAAAAGTATCTCTAGGGCCACGTCGCTCAAAATTTCAAATAAGCGGATTGAAGAATGCAAGTAAAATAAAACAAAAATAAAATGAAAAGAATGAGTAAAAAATATGAACAAACGCAAAAGATAACAAACCAACAGTTCAACAGGGAGAACATAATAAAGGACATAGGTCAGAAGAAAATACTCAGAAGAAACTTACCGATCTATACATCATATCTATAACAGATGCAAATGAGCTTAAACTAAAAGAACAGAGGTTAGGCAGTTCTAAAAGTACATAGTTCTAAAAGTACACATATGAAGATGTCCCTTCAAGATTCAATGCTGTACACATATAAGCACAGCCAACTATAAGAACAAACAGTAGTCCATTATAAGCATTCAATTGGAAACATGAAAAGCACAAGGCAGCTCAATATTGTTCCTATGAGGTAAGTATTTTGAGATCAATGCTCCGTCATCTCTTACTACATCATCACACTTTCAATCATCTGTGCTATTACTCTCTCAAGTATTTCGAGACTCTACGATATATCATCAGAAAGCGAGCCCCTATGGAACTAATAGCCTATTTGGCCAAGCTTCTGGGACGCCAAAAGTGCAGTGTTTGGCCAAACTATTAGGAAAAAGATAAGTGCTTTTGGGTAGTATCAGAAGCTATTTTTCAAAATTACTAGCCAAAGACAAAATGCTACTCTCCAAAAGTACTTTTTGAAAGCATTATAACAAAACACTTGTCAAAATAAAAGATATTGGAAGCTTGGTCAATCGGGCTATAAATAATCATCTAAGTTCTAACTCAGCATTAAGGCAAATGGCTTCACAATCCAACTACTATAACAGCTTGGCATTAAAATTTGAGTCTCAAGCTAAAGGATTTAGAATTATAGTGAACAACAATCAACAAGGACTAAGACATCAAGTTAAGGACATGAAATGGCTAAACTCAGTATAGAACTTAGGTAATAAAGAAAACAAAAAAATTACAACAATTAAAAAAAACCATACATATGAGCAAAAGAAAAGGAGAATTGTCTAACTACTAATACTCAAGCTAAAAGTATCTCATTCTTTAAATAAACCAGTACTAGATAATTATTTTAAAATTAACAAATTTCACTATCTTCAATCATGGCTATTAGTAATAAAACTGAGTAACTTAAAATTTACTGATTAAATCAGATGAAATAATCCAAACAAAGATAAAGAGCCGCTTAAAGTTTCAAAAAAAGGAAAAAATGAATTCAAATAAAGAAAAAGAATTTACCTAATAGGGGTAGAACCAACAAGAAGAACAGAACCATGAGAATGGCGATAAGAGGAGCTCTGACGAAGCTTAAGCCAGTGTTTAACAAAAGGGTTTGAAGTACTTGTGATTGACTTCACATGAAACGGTAAAGATTCAACCTTTTCAGATATATTCTCAGTATTAATAATATCAGTTGCAGAATTTGGCTTTGAGCTACAAGGTTGAATTTTGGTTCTGGGTTCTAAAGTTAAAAACTTCAAATCCAAATTTGAAGCATTAATTTGTGGAAAATGTGCGGGAGAAATCCAACAAGTGTTTATGGATTGCATTGTTGAGTCGCTTTGTTTTTCATTTGTCTACTGAAGAAGTGTATAAATGGGCACTCCCGCTGTATCCTTTTAGAGGACATTTTTTTGTAAATTACAATAAAACCTATGACCAAAAACGGTTAGCCGTGATCATTGAATAAGTTTTTACCACGGGTTCTTTATTTATATATTTTGTATAAATCATATATAAGTATTTTCTACATAATTATAAGAGAAGTTTTTCTTTTTAATTTTAATATTGTATGTTAAATACGACCAAAAAAACAAAATGAACAGAAAATTGTATATATCAATAGAGGAAATAATCATGTGAAAAACAAGACAGGAATTATCTACAATTACATTGTGGAACAATTAAAGAGATGTGGCGCAGCTTGATAGCGCGTTTGTTTTGGGTACAAAATGTCACAGGTTCATTGCAAATAGGTCCTTTTGTTTTGCAAATCGTCCATTTGGTCTCAATTTACTATTTATTGTTTGATTCGGTGACAAAGTTATGCCGAGATTATAATACGAACACTATAATACCGGAAGTACTGGATAATTAAGTGCATATATTTTTTGACGAATGTTTATAATGTGTATAATGCAAACTATATTTTGTTTTCAAGTTAGATAAAGTTTTGTTTATAATATTACCCTTATTCTTAAAGAGAAAAGGAAAAAAAAAAAAAGAGGTGACTAATGATACTGTTGGTGACAGTTTTATCCAAGGATGGCTAATTTCTATATTAGAATCTCATGTTAAATATGATATTTGAATTATGGTATGAGATAATTTCAGCATTGCTTATATTGAAAATAAGAAATCAATCAAATACAGGATAAAATAATTCCAAATTTTTTACGTAGATCATGCTTCTTTACTTCATGATTTCTTACGTTTATTAATTTTATTGTTTTTCTTCCTATTTTTCTCCCAAAGGATCTCCGAATTCGTATCATAAATCATGAGATAAGATCGAAAGGCTCATACAAATAAAAGCTTGATCACATAATTCTTTTATTTAAAAGCAAAAAAATAGAATTTTTAAAATAATTTCACAACTATGGTTCTTCTTACAATTTGAAAGGCGATTCCCGTTACAATCTACACCTCCAGACATAGGCGGATCCACATACATCCTTATAGGTGCTAGAACACTCATTGCTTCATAGGTAGTACTAGTATTTTATACGGATAATGATCAATAATTTATTAATTATGTTTATTGAGCACCCATCAATAATCTAGCTGCATACATTTAGGGCCCATTTGGCCGTAAAAAGATTTTTTTTCGAAATTTGTGTTTGGCAATGAAATTTTCACTTGAATATGAATTTCAGAATTTCAAAAATTTAAAAAACTCTAAAAAAATAATTTTTCAAAATTTTCACTTCAGATCACTCACAAAATTCAAAAACAACCCAAAATTATATCTATGTCCAAACACAACTCTAATTTTCAAATATCATTTTTACTTGAAAAAAATATCACTTTTTTCCAAAATTTACAATTCTTATGTCAAACGCCCTTACTTTCATTTCAACTTATTCTTTTTCTTTTCTACCTTTTATCGTGAATTGCTCGGCTCTTTTTTAATCTCCAAGAATTGCTTTTCTTTTTTTTTTCTTTGCCATTTTATTTTGTTTTACCTCTCTTTTATTCTCTTTTCTTTTACTACCTTTTCTAAATGTCTTTTTTTTTTTTTTCTAGACTAGTCCTGCACTAAATTTTAGTATATCAAATAATGTTATTATTCATCACTTTTCAAAGTATGAAAACTCGGAAGACAAATGTAAATATATTAATCCTTTAATGATAACATTAAATATGCTTGTCAAATATTTTTACCATCAAATTTTAAAATATAGTTGTGCAGTTATAATTTGCGGTCGTAATAAGTCTTCGTTAAAAGTATTGGAACACCTACAACTTTAAAATCCTGAATCAGCCACTGGCTCCAGATGCTACAAGAGTACTTGTGTCCCAAAAATAGCTCGAGTCCCTGCTCTTCCTGATAGAGATGGCAAATGGGACGGGCAGGTGCGGGGCGAGCGGATTTAAGGCTATGCAGGACGATGCGAGTTTAAAGTTATGCGATGCAAGTGCAAGCCAAATTGAAATTGTTTTTTAAAAGACTATGCGGTGCGGGGTGAATTGCGGGTCTATGCGGGTTTGCATAAGCTCTCTAGATTTAGCCTATTGTACAAGTAATCCAGTGAGGCAAACCTTAAAGACCAGTCTGTTTAAATATTTTTATGATTAAATTATTAACGTTTGTCACTCAAAAATCATCTAGTGAAGGTTCGTTACACAAAAATCACTATTTTGCTTTTTGTCACTTAAAATATCATACAACTAAATCCTGAATTTATATTACATTAAAGTAAACTTCATTTTTGTTCCGAAACTAAAAGCATACAACATACTGGCAGCCAACCAGAATTTTAGAAGTTTGAAGCCTATTCCCACATTTGTTTTCAAATTCCAATACCATCGGCAAAGTGGGTGAAAAAAGCACGGGCTAGTCAGTTTTCAGATTAATAATTAAAAAATAGCTAGCATTTGCTAAGCCAAATAATCACTATTTTGCTACAACACAGAAAATTCCAGCATAATATATTGAAGAATGATGCACCTGTGTATGAACTTCCAGCATATTATGTTGAAACTCCAACACATGAAAAGTTCCAGCATAATATACTGAAAATTGGAGCATATGTGTATGAACTTCCAGCATATTATGCTGGTGTGTATGACGAAATCGGCTTTCTTATGAAGGAATAGATCGAGGTTGAATCTTGAAGCCAAGATCGGCGTCCCATGTTCATGTTCGGAACCACATGATCGGAGCTCGAGCCGACATCCCATATCGCTGGGAAATGGAGGATCGACATTCGAACCGACATCCAATATCGATGTCGGACCATACGACCGACGCTCAGACCGATATCCGATGTCGAGCTTGGAACCGGAGCTGAGGCCAGATCCGATATGATGATCGATGGTTCACTTCGAACCCACCTCGTGATGACCGATATGCCCGTTGCACCGGCCTGCCTTCAAAAGTCAATGACACTGTCCTGACCAAACCTTGCGTGCAGACCCCTCACCTAACCTGCAGTACTTTCACTGACTCTGCAAGACTTTTACCAAACGTGTGTGGGTTTCACCCACTACACAAGGACACTATCATGATTGAAAGGGACACCACGTGGGCAACCAGGGAAAGAAAGAGGGGGGGGGGTTAGATTTTTTCCTATATATATGTGTGTTGAGGCACTGGTTCAAGGGTTGGGAAAAAAGAGAAAAAGGGCTGTAAACAAGAAATACAAAGGCAATATATTGATCTACCTAGTCTTGCAATCATAATCTTTCTCAAATATTGTATCCTCTCTATCTTATCATATATTTGTCTTCAATCGAATTCGTCACTTACTTATCGTTTCCCACGCTCAAAATTCAATTGATTTGTTTCCAATTTTTGGGGCAAACAAATATAAATATAATTTTACACTATTATATGGTTTAAATCTTAAAGGAAAAGGCTGTATATAGTCCTTTTATGGTAAAGCCTAAAAATAAGCTGCTCATTATCTCCAACTTAAAAAACCACATGGAAGAGTTAAATGCAACATGAAGTAGGACTAGCAAATGTCTTTATCTAATGGAGCACATGACTCTGTTTCCTGTATATATGATCTGCTTGGGACTCTTGTCCATTTTGTGTAGGGTCCTACCCCATGTGACTGCATAATCTTAAAATGATTTCTCATTTATTACTGTAAATCTCATGATTTAAAAAAATAGGAGAGCAAAGAGATTACTATTAATAAAATTGCTCTCTCAATTGAGATTATCAATAGTGTCAATGGATCGTTATTCTTATGAGTTTGGCATTGACACCCTTTAGTATATATTGGTGGGGGGAAAATACCAACTTATATGTTGGATATAAACCCACACTTTGATGGAAATTGAACATGAAACAGCGCATACAACTTGATTTTGGTAATCACCAGACCAAAGCTATAGCTTTATATTAATGTCGAAAATGATCATAATTACAAACTTTGACTTGGGTGGTTACTGTTCTCCACCAAATCCAGTAGTTGAAAATTTGCAGAATTAAGCACTTCACATGTGAGCATTTAAGGCTAAAGCATGCAAATTTCCAAAGCAATTGTTGCCCACATACATTGCTAAAGTCGGATAGCTACGCCTGAGGAGCGAACCAAGTGTAACATGTGAAGTTAATAATCACATTGAAACTTTTCTATATTTGGGAGATGGGCGATTCCAGCATGTCACAGGGTGTACTATCAAATGGAGAGTGTCAAATTTCTCCCCTATATTTCATATTCAAATAGATCTTTCCAATATTCAATGGTTCAATATATCATTATCAATAATCATTTTAAATGTTTAATTGATTAGCTAGATGCACAAGTCGTCTGTGAGTATAAAATGAATTTTCGAAGATATCTAAGATCGAGAAAATCGTATAGATTGTTACTGTTGAGTTGTCCTACATCGGTGGGATTTGAAGTAATTAATCTCCTTATATGATCTTGAGCAATCCTCGTCTCATAAGCTAGCTTTTGGGACTGAGTTAGGTCCAAGATCCATTTATCAATTACAATATTATTTACTTGAATGGAAACATAAATTGAATGAAAAAGATGTATTGATTACTTTTAAGCAATTCCTCTGATGAAAACATATTATTTCCGTGCATAATAGTCAATGATGCGTAACAAAAATGCTGGAAGTAAAGAAAAATACACGACCTCTAATTCTGAATATAAATTCAATTTATCCCGCCATTTCTTTATTTATACCATAAAATATATCATGTGAAAATTTCAATCCAAACCTAGAACTCATTAAAGTTAAATTGATATCTGCCTCTGTCTCGTATAGGGTATTGTATCAGAAGATATGCTCGTTGACTTTGATCTTTTCTAGGTATGCTCGAAGTTAGTTTCTAGAAGGTCAAAATAATTGTTTGTCACATATGTAATCGGTCCAAGCTACGAATATCTGTAAGGTTCAGATAATAAACCAAGTAGGGATTAGAGAAAAGGAAATTCTTAACTACGTCATACTGTAATGTCTTACGCATTATCAACATTCTGGAATTTTATTCGAGATGGAATTTGATATACGGCTTAAAGTGTATATATTTATATGCATATTGTTTTGTATTCTATTTATGTTTTTATAAATTTTGGATGTGTAATATAATAATTTGTGCTGATTCGTAGTATTTTTATGTGTATACGAAGGCAATGAGGGACGAAGATGTACGTAGTGGCGAATCCAGAATTTCAAATTAGTAGGTGCTCCAACAATTAGGGTTGGATGTAGTGTACCAGCTACGGATTCATCTGAATCCATAACTTTTGATACAGAGTATCGATATATATATTAAATAATAATTAAAATTTCCAACAAAAATTAGATCAGAACTCATAATTTTAAGAGTATAACAAGTTCAATACTGAAAATCTTAAAAATTGAAACCATTAAATCCTACCACCATTCTCTGTGTGAGCCTACCTCAACTGCGAGCCGCAACATGTGAAATGCGAGAAGAACTAGACTTCTTTTAGAGGGGTTGTCACTTTAATTTTAAAGGCAAATTTATCAAATTTTTTTTGTAACACTTAAGCTAAAAATAAATATTGTGAATAATTGAATTTCAGTTAATAAATGCATATAAAAAAATATTATATAATATTAAATATTCAATATAACCATATGGACTCATTAATTAGTAACCATGCACGAATCGTATGAAAGGGAGAGTGAATTAGAACGCAATAAGATTGATGAATCAATCAACCCTGGAATATTCATCCCTAATGAATACACAACAACTGTTTTCTGCTTGATTAATTAGTTACTTGTTACATTTATTTCTTAGTATAATCACACTTTTAAATTCTGATTGACTTGACTGAATAACAATCTTGGTGCAATTAGTAAGCAGTTAACACAAGTCTCTGTGAGTTCGATACTTGAATTATCATTTTATTACTTGTACGACCACGTATACTTGCGTGTGCATTTGAGAGCGACAGAATTTAAAGAAAAGTGTAATATAATTTGAATTTGTTCGATTCTCAAATGGAAAAAAACAAAACACAAATAGTAATGGACTGAAATTGTGAGACCCTTAGTCAACTTAATGGGAATAATTTTTTTCTATTCTATCTAAAAAAAAGAAATTACATTTAGTTTGAATAATAGTATCAGTTTAGTAATTAAACAATACGAGTAAATATTAATTAATATTTGCCTAAATGAGTGTGTAACGAATATGATAAAAGACACTTTTCTAAAACTCAACATACTGAACTTGGTAAAATAAATATTTTGGATTCATAGGAAACGCAAGGTTAAGTGATTGACACACAGCATATTAGCAAAGAGGAAAATTCTTCTCTGCTTAATCGAGTAATCAATTTAAGAATAAGCTAAATATACACCAATGTTAAAACAGGTGTACCTTGGCAAAAAAGAAAGAACGAGGATGTGACATCCATACCTAGGTAAAATGCTAGTACTTGGGGTGGAAAAAACAAAAGGAAACTGCATCAAATAGAATCCCCCAAATGGAAAAGCAAAAAATACCTTCTAAATTAATAAATCGTCATTTTCATCAAAAAGCCAACTCTCCAGCATTTCTGACAAGGGTACTTGATCATCCACTTCTCTTTTGCTAATTTCACAATGTAATTTACCAGCCTCAGGTGTCAAACTCTGTGAAAATTGATCTGAATTTGACTGTTCAAATGACTCGAAACTGGAAAGTGACTCAAATTCCTCGGTCGTGGCATTATTATTACAAGATAGTTGAGTACTTGATGAAGCTTTTGATTGCTCAGAAATGTTTGTTGAATCACTTCTGGTCCATTGTTTAAGCAATTTGGCTATGTTTTCAGCACTTGATGCGTAAGTCGAAGTAGACACTTTTCCTTCTTGTTTTATGTATGAGTAACAGCCAAGATTTACGGGCTTCACATCAGTGGTCGTATATTCAGGAATTGGGCTTGATTTCTCAAGCGACAGGGCATCTTGTAAAGCTTGTTTTGCTGTGTTTATATCTGTTTGAAGTGTCCTTTCCCACTGGCCTCTGGAGGTTGAGTTTAAAGGTGATAAACAATGTCCTTCTTTAGAGTATAAATCACTTGCTTCAAGCTTTTTCAACTTCTTCTTTAAATGAGTATTCCAATAGTTTTTTATATCGTTGTCTGTTCTCTCCGGGAGATACGAAGCTATGGCAGCCCATCTGTTACAGAGACATAGCAATTAGTCAGTAACATAAATTTATATCTTCTTTAATAGAACAAAGTACCAAGGAAAAGAAGTAATTATTATTATTTACGAAACAATTACTCCAAAACTAAGAATACATGAGCAGAAATTGACAACATCTCATTCTCTCAACGGAGCAATATTCTTACACCCCATATGTCCGGTGCTTGAAATCTAAAGTGTGGACAATATAACATAGGTGTTCAATATTAGGTAAACCAAAAAATCAGGATGAGACAAGAATTGTCCACGAAACAACACCCATTAACCAATGTAGGATAATGTTACATCGATCGACCATCTAAACTATACAAGAATTATTCCAGCCCCCTAGTATTTCAACCCCAGAAAAAAGGTACTACTACCACTATAAGAAAAACCTCAAAATAGGTATAAGGGAATGAGAGCATACTTGTTGCCTAAAAGAGCCTGAAGCTGGATAATCATCTTCTCCTCTTGATCAGTGAAACTACCTCTCTTAATTCCCGGTCTGAGGTAGTTAGTCCATCTTAGCCTGCAGCTCTTGCTACATCTGCGCAACCCTACATGAAAACAAACACTAGAGTTAATTAACTCATTACACTTTGACATATCCAATATTAATAAACTCAGATTGTGAGAAGCAAAAGAAATTAAACCTGTATTAGTAGGAACTGCTCTCCAATTCCCAGGACCATGTTGTTGAACATAAGAGACCAACATAATATCTTCTTCAGGAGTCCATGGTCCTTTCTTCACCCCTATTTTATCACAACAAGGTGGTCTACCCATTTCTCTCCTCTGTTTTCAACTCTTGTGTAATATTCCTTGTCTTTTATATATACAAGAATCAGTAGTCTTCTAACTTCTTCTTCTCTTCTTGGAAAAAGCAGAGACAAAGGTCTAAGGGGCTAAGGTTTGTTTGATCTTGCATATATAGAAAAAAAAAGAAGACCTGCTAAGTGATGTGAGAGACAATACGCTGACCCCAAATTACATTAAATAAGCATAAGAATAGTGAAAAGAGTCAAAAGGTGACAGCAAGAGCATTTACTCCTCCCATGGGGGCTGATGAGCTAAAGTCAGCTACTTCTCTCTCTTTTTCTGCTTCCTCAAAACCGCGTGGGCATTCAATGTTCGTTACATTATTACTTCTCGCCATTAAAAATCCTAATTAAGCCTTTGTATGCTTTTTATTAGCTCTACTGCCTCATCAGTTAAAGCTAACTGCGGTAACACTGATCGAAAGCTTTTGATCGACTCATTGTAATTTGACAAAGTCACTGACCTACTTTCTTCCTAGTTCTAAGCATGTGTTGTTTTCAGGGAACAAGGGGTTCCTTCCTTTATATTTTGGACTCTGCTCTGACCCATACGGATACGGAGATAATTTTACGGTTGCGGCCAGGCTTCACTTCTGTTAATATTATTGGTGGCTCTGTTCGACCTTTTTTGTTATGGTGGTATCTAAAAGTTAGCTTGCACATATTTGATGATTTTATGAGATAGAGTATTTCCTACTTTTCACCGTATGGGTCAAAATCTATATTTAAAATATTTAAGTCAAGATAATACTAAGGGAAGAGTTCCCAAGTCGTTGTTTGTCGAAATGGCCAAAGAAGCGGCAAATTCTGTGGTTGAGGAGTCAACAAGGGCCGAAGTCGAGAAGTCAACAAGGATCCATGCTGAGGTCGAATACTTTTGACGGAGTTATAACGATTAGTTTCAGGATAGGAGAGAATATTCTAGTGGATATACTCTACACTTGTACTATGTGGATTTTTTAGGAGCATGTTCCATGTAATATAGAAAAAGACACAATAATAGGGGACATGTGATATTCATTTGTAAAAAACACACTTTCACTTAAGAAAGAGAATCGGATTTCATTGTTAAGATACAAACATCACATTTTCACTGAGATTCTTGTCTATACTTTTACACCCGAGAATAACTCAAATATCCAAGGGATTTTCTATCATTTATCATTGTCAGAAAGAACATCCACTTATTTCATCCTTTCTTGAGTGACTCATTCATTTTATGTATTTAAATGTCATTTATTGCTATTCATTGATATTGAATGCTACACTATTTATTGCCTTTGATTTCTAGAATATTTATTGTATGCTATTGCCATGTCCGACTCTATCTACATAGTATTCATTGCTTCTTTAAGAACCTCATCTAGAGATATTATTGTTAGCTAAGATTAAACCTATTTTATATAAATTTAATTATTTGAACCAAGATCTATATTTTTTAGTCAAACATTCCCCGCACATATATCAAGTAATTTTACCGTTTAAAGTTTAGTTAGGTGGGAAAAATGCATCTACTATTTTTGTCTTTATTAGACATTGAACCTTGATCTTCAAGATTTGCACACATTTATTGACTGCTAAACCACACTGTCGTGTGCGTCTGATTCTATTAGTTCTTATGATTCATAAAATCTAATACTGTACAACTACAAGGCTAGATTTGTAAAACTTGAAATCTCATGCATATGGCAAGCCCAATCAAATTACATAATAGAGACACAATGACATTCATATGCGTATTAATCAGCCGGCTCGGCCTCCAATCAAAGAGCAGCACAGACAGTGATTACCTTTTAAAATTTAACGGAAAGGCCACCCACCATTATTTGCATTCATTAATTAGCAGTACTCAGAAACAGGAAGCGATTTGAGTGTATATATCACGAGGCTAGTGCTTCATGGACTTGGATCTAGGCCGGGACCTGGGAATTGTTAAACAGTCATTTAACAAGAGGACCACTCTAACACCTCTGTTTGTAAAGGGTGGACAGTAAAATCTAAATTCGAATAAAAAGGACAGTGAATGACTAATTGATTTTGCATTTTGGGATCAGCACTTTTTTCTAGTTATACAATTCATATGCTTTCCCTGTTTTCACTAAACACATAACAATTCTCTCCAATCTCCATCGATCTATCCTAGAACATATTTTAAAGGGAGATTTCGAACTTTGTAAACTCCTCCTCCTAAGAGACATATACCCCTTGAGAATATTGTTTTGTACATATAAATAGTGAAAATAGCATGTCTTAGCCATTTTTCGACTGGTTATCGAAAAATAGTCAGCGTTTGTAAAGTCATTGAAAAATATGCATTGTTTTGCTGAAACACGAAAAGTTCCACTATAATATGCGGGATTATGGAACTTCTACGTATATACTTCCAACATATTATGCTGGAACTCTAGCATACGAAAAGTTTCAACATAATATGCGGGATTATGGACCTCTTGTGTATAAACTTTCAGCATATTATGTTGGAACTCCAGCACATTATGCTGGAATTTCATATGTAAAAAATTCGAACTCCACCATATTATGCTTGAATATTTTTGGATTTGTAAGGGTGTTTTTGTTTAGATTTTATTTTTAAATGAAAAAGTGCCTCCCCCAAATAAATACTCCTATTTAAGCCATAGCAAAGTCAGTGTCCATTGATGTCTTAACTAGAATGTAATTGGTCTAGGGTACCGAACTAGAAATAGTCAAATAATACATGTTATGGATTCTGAAACATACCATGCTTACTTGCATTTCTTCTTTAATTAAAAATGAGAAAAATGGCCATCGAGTTGAATCATATACTGGATCATGAAATAGCAAATTATTGGACATTTAGAGAAATAGGTCATCCATTACGTCAAACCACTGCCAACTTCTGAATTATCGAATTGATTTGCAGACTCCTGAATTAAATTTCATATCTTCTACAATATACAACATATGAAAATAAATCGAGGTATATGACTTGAATGTTTCTTCGTTCATCTAATAATCATGCAACTAGTGTTCTGACATCTCCCAGCGGATTCTCAAGGAAAGTTTGGCAATTTTAGACACAGGCAGATTCAAAATTTATATTAGTTATCAGTACATTCACAACTTATTTATGATAGGTATAAAGTTTAATGTATATGCGTCAGTCTAGTTGTGGGAATGTGGAGTCAGCAACACGGTCAGGATGTAATAAGGTGTAACCAATTGGAGCTGCAACTATCATCAATCCCATATATGTACCTAGTATATATTGTTCAGGTTTATTTTTTGCTGGATGTGATCCAAAACGGTTATTTTCTTGATTCTAGCAACCAGCAAGTAGCAACTATTTGGCTAGTCCCTTTCACGGGAGGAAAAGGTTTGAACTTTTATAAATTAAGGATCTTTCCTTTTAATTCAGTAGCATCCACAATATAGCTATAAGGGATTTGAGAGTCATGTTTAGGGGGAGAACTTTACAGAACAAGTGTTAGTGTGTCACTTGTGTTTGTCTCTTCGTGAGATTGTTCTCTCGATATTTTGTACTCTCTTTTATATAATGGATTGCTCATCTCCGGCGTGAACGTAGGTCAATTGATTGAACCACGTTAAATGTTTGTGTTCCTTTTGGCATATTTATTTTTTGTTGTCTGATTTATCGTCGTTCAAGTATTGCTTTACTAGCTTACGCATGAAAACTTGATTTTTGCGGTCCTAACAGAATATAGGTTAATTGAATATGACTATTATTGCATGTCGATTGTGTGGTCATCTTATTTAAAAGGTTAACTTAATAGGAAAAAACATTTTTTTTTTTTGTTTTACGCCTTCAATACACCCTCACTCGCAGGATGCGGATTTTAGTCTTTTGCTTGGATCAAACACTTGAAAATGTTATGTTAAACGGATGGCGGTTTGAAACCTTAGCTTCTAGCTAATTTGGTACAATGTTAGACTTGTGTAATCATCTAATTCAAAAGTTTGAATTTAATCGCAATTTTCAAGTTCATAGTAACCCAGTCACAGCATAATGATATTTATTTTCTATATTTGTTGGATTTCCTTTTTCTTTCCTCAATATGGGCTGTACAGTAGAAACGAGAAGCTAACTAGGTTGACATTCTTAATGGTTAGTGTCAATCATAATCCACGAACCCATTATTTATCTAGAATAATTAACCCAAATAGCCGTGATCCTTTAAACTAAAAATAACCAGCAGAAATATATGTATGATATGTATATAAATATGATAATCTATGTAAAATAGCTAGAAAAAGTAAACAGTAAATCCGGCCGACTATTTGTGTAATAATCCTAACTTCATCCAATCCATCACCATTCATGGGCTTTTCACTTTGAGCCCATATGACGATGCTGATCACCCTCCTCTAATTTATATTGCTTATTGTGTTTATTGTGAAATTTTGACTTTTGAATCTAATAAAATATTTCGTCTTCTATAATGGATCTCCAATCTAATATATATATATATATATATATATATATATATATATATATGTATGAAAAATAATCTCCATAGAATGAACTTTCACCTATATTTTAATCTTTTTCTTTAAATTTAATCTTTTAACCTTAGAATGTTTTAGAAGTTAGCCCCATTCTGATGAGTCGTGACTGTTGTGTAATGTTTGCCAAATCGTGAACATTCACAATGATTACATTCATGTAGTAATTCTTTTCCTGGCCGTTTTTTGAGTTGAGGTGGCTTCAAATAAAAATTATCAACATGAATAATTATATTTATGCCATACAAAAAGTTGTTTAAAATTTTTTTACTCCGTGCAACATTATGGATACATAGGCATTGGTAGACTATATAGCCTGTAGGGATGGAACAAAAAGTTTTAAAATCTGATCAAACCGACCGCAATAGATCAAATCCGTGACTTCAGAAATCGTTTAGTTTGGTATAGTGTTATGACCAAATAAAAATCAGTTTTATTTGGAATTTTGACAATTAAAGCTCATCAAAATTACAAGTATTCCCTAGACGTTGATAATCGAGGTCAAATTTACCATTAAAATTAAAGTGCAACATCTACAATGGGGGAAAGAAGCAATACATGGCTTTTACAAATATTTCATACTCAAAAGGATGTGACTATCAGATCTCTTTAGGTAAAGCAAGAAAACAAACAAACAACACATACCACAGCCACAAGAAGAAGTTCGCGGTCTTAGTAATGCTTTATATATCATTTTGATAGGTTGTTGACATCTTAACCCCAAATATGCTACATTTATCTACAATTTTGAACCACACTTGAGAACTCCAATATCGTCTTAGGAGTTCCAAATACTCCAAACTAAATAGGAAAATATACCTAGTTATACTATTGTATACGGTAAAAATCGAGCTCGTTTATTGCATGACAGATCAGGAGCGAAATATAATGGATTGAAGATTGACCCTGGATTCCATCGAACCTAGGTACGAGGTTAGAACATGCGCCTTCAAAGATTATTAAGTCCATAACTCCGAAACTAACTCTGACTCCAAATCTGCTCGAGAGAACATCATCGAACCAAAAAAACGGAAGACCGAAAATAAATATCCGTAACTGATCGCACATTACGGCGAAAATCTCAGCACGTATCAATTAAACCGATTACTTAGCAAATCATGAGATTTTTTGTCTTATATAGAGTTGTACCTAAAGTAGGACTCCCTATTATATAAAAGGGATTAGATTATTTGTAAAATACATTGTAACTCGCATCCCAAAGTAATAAACTATCATTTCTAGTTATTATTATCTCATTATTCTGTTCTAGCATCGATTGTAGTGTTTTCAACTCGAGGGTGACCAAACTTCAAGGCCAAGATTGTTCAACTTGTGTGGTTTATATTTACTTTTCTTACCATTAATTTCAATCTTAATTTGATTTCTCATTTTGTATCAAGTTAGATCGCCTATCCTTAAAACCACGTATAAATTCAATTGTTATCCGATTTTGAGGGTAAATAGTTTGGCGCCCACCGTGGGGCTAAGGATAATAGTGATTATTTGATACAAATCTCCATAACACGCACTGCTTTACACTTGCTCTTTGAAGTGTCTTTGATTCCAGGCTAAAATACAAGAATGTTAAACTCTCAAGCAGCACCTCTGCATGTTGACAACGACTCCGGCCACCAAGGTAAAAATAACAACATAGCGCCTGATAACGAGATACCGTTTGCTGATCCCGCTGGAATTCCGATCGTAGATCCGATTGACGCTAATTCACATATGGCTATCGCTGCCCCGAAAATAGCGTTCGCGGTGGATCCGGATCGGCAACTCGAAACACATAAAACGTTCAAGGAGACGGGATCAGCCTACGAGTGATCTTCGAAATGTTGCAGGCCAACAGGCGGCGTAGCTCAGTTACAGAAACAAAGCCGTGCACCAAGCAGGATTGAGCCCGATCCTCCCCCGGAAGTCACCCGCAGGGATGACCCGGTCGTAGAAAAGTTAAACGAACATGAATCGGGGGCTAATCCCAAAATTATAAAGATGCTTGAGGAGATGATAAAATGGATAGAATCAGGGGAGAAGAAGATCGAGGCTAACGACAAAAAGGTGAAAACTTAAAATCCAGGATAGACCAAATCCCAGGTGCACCTCCGATATTGAAGGGTCTGGATTCTAGGAAGTTCGTACAAACACCTTTTCCTTCCAGCGCGGTTCCAAAGCCAATCCCTAAGAAGTTTCGTATGCCCGAAATACCCAAGTACAACGAAATGAACGACCCTAAAGAGCACGTAACCTCTTATACATGTGCTATCAAAGGTAACAACCTAGAGGACGATGAGATCAAGTCTGTTTTGTTTGCTATGCTTGCAGATTCTTTCGTATAAGTACACGCATGTGCCATCAAGGTCGCGCTAGGAAATCGGGCCTTTTCAAAGTCAAGCCAAAGGATAACGAGATGCTCAAGGAGTTCGTGTCCCCGTTTCAAATGGAACGAATGGATCTGTCACCGGTCGCTGATGATTAGGCTGTTCAAGCTTTCACTCAGGTACTTAATATTCGAAGTTCGGTGGCTTTACAGCAGCTGAAGCAGAACTTAATAGAATATCCGGCTATTACATGCGCCGACGTGCATAATTGGTATCAGTCAAAAATCAAAGTCGAAGATGATCAACTTAGGGCCTTTTTGGGGTCTGTTTATCCGGTCAGAACCTTCGATAGAGCCAAGAGAGAGATCGATTGTGAACCGAAGCCAAATAGGGATCGGTATCAACCATATAATAGAGATCGGAGAAGCAGCGGGTCCGGGCAAAACCCCATGGGAAACTAAAGGAGAAATGACCGAGGTCAAAGCAGTGGGGGACTTATGACCAAAATGGCTTCGATAGGTCTAAAGACGCACCAAGACTATCGAAATACAACTCTAATGTCGATGTTGTCGCCATTGTATCAGCTATCGAGCACAGCCTGATCCAACCCAAATGGATCCTACAAGATGTGGAAATATCATGGCACTCATGGTCGCAGAACGGAGGATTGTCAACAGCTGAGAGAGAAAGGAGCTCGTCTATTCAATAATGGGTACCTTCGGGAGTTCTTGAGAGACCGAGCCAAGAATCATTTCAAGAACGGGGATTCTAACAAACAGGCAGAACAAGAAGAACCTCAACACGTCATTAACATGATCATCAGAGGAGTTGATATCCCACATGGGCCGATGTTGAAACGCACCAAAGTATCAATCACTAGGGAGAAACGAACTCGGGACTACATACTGGACGAAACTTTATCTTTAAACGACGAAGATGCGGAAGGGATCGTGCATTTCCACAATGATGAACTGGTAATATCTGTACTCGTAAATAAAATTCGGGTTAAATATGTGTTAATTGATCGAGGTAGTTCGGCCAACATCATTCGATCAAGGGTTGCAAGACCAAATTGTGCTTGCAGTTCGAGTTCTAAAAAGATTCAACATGGCTTGTGAGACCACTAAAGGCAAAATAACATTACTAGTAAACACCATCAGGACCAACCAAGAGACCAAATTTTATGTGATCGAAGGGGACATGAGGTACAACGTTCTATTCGGAAGGCCATGGATCCACAACATGAGGTCGGTGCCTTCAATGCTGCCCAAGCATTGAAATTCCTGACAACTGACGGAGTTAAAACAGTCTAAGGGGAACAAAACGACTGCAAAAAAAAATGTTCGTGGTTGAAGAGGTGACACCGGCATCTATAATTTCAACATCGAAGGGCCTAAACCAGGTGGTAAAAAATGGGGCAAAATAGAAATCACTGATACCATCTTCGGCAAATTCGAAAACAAAAGGAAGTCGAGAGTAAAGATTATGGGGTTCCGAGATCTTTTATAGCCCCCGATGATTTCGACACCATTAAATCGACGGTCGAGGAACTAGAACAAGTCATATTGCGAAAAAACTTGCCCGACCGAAAGGTATAACTGGACACGAGGCTAAGCTCCAAGCTCAGGGAAAGCTCATTCAATTTCTTATAACTAACGAATATTGTTTTGCTTGGTCCCACCTTGATATGACAGGTATCCCACCGGAGATAACCACTCACAAGCTGATTGTGGACCCAAAGTTTCATCCGGTTAAACAAAAGAGAAGACCCAAGTCCAAGATCAAGCATGCTTTCATGAAGGATGAGGTATCTAAACTTCTTAAAATAGGGTCTATTGGGGAGTTCAAATACCCCGATTCGTTAGCAAACATAGTGATAGTCCCTAAAAAAGGGAATAACCTAAGAGTGTGTGTAGACTATAAAGATTTGAATAAAGCATGCCTCAAAGACTCTTTTCCTTTGCCCAACATCGACCGTATGATCGATGCCATGGCCGGCCATGAGACCCTTAGTTTTCTCGACGCTATTCTGTGTATAACCAAATACAGATGGACCTGGATGATCAGGAAAAAACTTCCTTCATCACTAAATATGGCACATACCGTTATAACGTAATGACGTTTGGATTAAAAAATATTGGTTCCATATACCAACGCTTTGTAAATCAGATGTTCGATAAACAAAAAGTAAAATCAATGGAGGCTTACATTGACGACATATTAATCAAGTTCCTGCGAGTAGAGGAACTTACCTGACTCCTCCTTGTGGTAAACCAAGTCAATGGAACATTCAAGGTCAAAGAGGAACGAATGCAAAGATACTTGGACAAATTACAGGTGACATTACATCGGTTCAAAGAATGGACTTTGCAACACGTACCTCGGGATCAAAACAGCAAGTCCGATGCCCTTGCTAACTTGGGGTCATCGGTCGAAGAAGACGAGTTCAACTTGGGAGAAGTCGTACAAATTATGAGATCGGTGGTGGAAGAAGGCCACGCCAAGATCAACTCGATGAGCCTAACTTGGGCGGGAGGAATAAGTACGTGGAATATCTCAGATCCAGTAAACTGCCCTCGGATCCAAAAGAGTCGAGGGCCCTCCGTAAAAAGGTGGCTGGATTTAGCCTGTCCGAAGATGGAACCTTGTCCAGAAGAACATTTGATGGCCCACTTGCAATATGTCTAGGGCCGGGCGATACTGAGTATGTTTTGAGGGAAATCCATGACGGTACCTGTGGAAATCATTCGGGCACCGAATCGCTAGTTCGAAAAATAATCAGAGCCGACTATTACTGGATTAGCATGGAAAAATACGCAAAGGAGTTCGTTCGAAAATGTGATAAATGCCAAAGACACGCTCCGATGATCCATCAACCCAGGGAGCTGCTCCACTTGATTTTATCGCCATGGCCGTTCATGAAGTGGGGAATGGACATTGTTAGCCCCCTTTTGTGGGCACCAGGTAAGGCTCAATTTATATTGTTTATGACTGATTATTTTTCTAAATGGGTGGAAGCCCAGGCATATGAGAAGGTCAGGGAAAAGGAGGTCATCGATTTTATTTGGGATCACATCATATGCCGATTCGGAATACTAGCCGAGATCGTATGCGATAATGGGAAACAATTCATCGGAAGCAAAAAACCAAATTCCTCGAAGATCGCAAAATCAAAAGGATCCTATCGACACCCTATCACCCTATTAGGAATGGACAATCTAAATCTACCAACAAAACCATACTCCAAGACCTTAGAAAGAGGTTAACCTACACCAAAGGAAAATGGAAAGAAATATTACCCGAAGTCCTATGGGCATACTACACAACCTAGAAGTCTAGTACCGGGGCTACCCCGTTTTCTTTGGTTTATGGCGCCGAAGCTTTGATACCGGTCGAGGTGGGGGAACCGAGTATCAGATTCTGATATGCGATAAAGGAGTCAAATGACGAAGCTATGAGTACGAACCTAGAGCTATTAGATGAAAGGCGCGAGGCTGCCCATGTCTGATTGACCATCCAAAAATAGCATATCAAAAGATATTATAATTGAAGGGCGAACCTTTGACACTTTAATACCGGGGACTTCATACTAAGAAAGGTCAACCCAAGCACACGAACCCCGAACAAAGGGAGATTGGAGCCGAATCGGGAAGGACCATACCAAATTATCAAGATCACCGAAAAAGGATCCTACAAGCTCGGAACAATGAACGGCGAGGAACTACCGAACAACTGAAATGTAGCTCACCTGAAACGATATTAATTCTAAGGTACGGCCCCATCCATTTCCTTTTACTTATATTTCGGACTAACTCTTGCAGGTGATTGACAAGGAAAAGTACGAGATTTTAGGTCTGAAAGCACGCGTTGCGCTCTTTTTTCCTTAAACTAGTTTTGTCCCAAATGGGTTTTCCGGTAAGGTTTTTAACGAGGCAACAAGTAAATCATGCTAACTTAGAATCGAAGGCCAACAGCGAACCGGTAACGGTAATCAAAATAGTATTCGAGGTCTCTCTTCGATCAACCTCGAACACTAGGGAGCATTACCCTCTGATATCAACTTTAGCATGGAAACATTTCGGGATTGAAGGTTCTCAGTTGAAAGGATTCAATATAAGGGCTAAAAGGTCAAATGAATCGTGCCCGCTTAGACTGCTCGAACCCTGACACGTAGCATGTACATACATTACTATTATGCACAAGAATAAAGAGAAGTCTCATCCTTGCAAACATCTTGTCTTTGAAATTTTTTTCCTTTACATTTCTTAAGGAATTTCCTGCTTCCGATCCCCTAAAGGAAACGAGCCCAAGGGCCACCTTAACTTTAGTTTGAATAGTCACTCTCTCACTCTAGGACTATCGTCCGGAAGCAAACTCGGACGCTCCAAGATATTAGACCTGGGAGGTATAAGACCTATTAGGCAACCCCCGAGTTTTATAGGCTAAGGCCACCCCAATTCGGGGACTGCTATCTTAGGCAAACCCGAATAACTCGAGATAATGAAATTCACACGGGACAACACCCGAACTATAAAGGCTACGGCCATATAAACTCAGCTCGGAGACGTCCGAAGCCCGTTATAAAAATAAGGCCTTAAAATTTTCTTAACCAGTTCCAATGGCTATCCTCGACAGATTGTGACTAAAAGTCTAAGTACTTTGGGGAAATAAAACTTTTGATCACACCAAACCCCCACGATGTCTTAAAACGAAATAGTTATTCGAGTCTCTAAACAAAAACCAACTGTTTTATGCCAAGGCATGTAGATCTTTGCAAGTAAAGAGAAACAAGGCAAAGAGAAAATTTAAAAATTGTTGAAGGAATAAAGCCTGATATTTCATAATCAAAATTTTCTTTTACAAGGGCCGAACTGCCCGATAAAACTTTTTACAAGGGCCAAAACAGCCTCAACAAAAATACAAATCTAAAAAATCCTAAGTGGCTAACTGATGCAATATTAAACGCGGAAACAAGAAAACAAAATATAGAAGCAAGACGCTCTATGAATTATCAAGACAACAAGTAGGAACTAGTCTACTTACCTTCTTGATGAAATCAAGGAGTACCTATACTATACGAACGACCCTCAAGACAATGATTGTCCTACAAATTGTTCGATCAAACAAGGAACGAGTTCAATTTTGAACCATACTAAAATTGGACAAGTTAAGTCTCACGTTTTTGGAGAGCACAAAGGCTTGGCCGAAATTTTTATTCAATATAATGACAAAGGTACTAAAAAGAATGAAGTCTTTAGGCTTATATAGAATGAGCCTTATCCTAAGCTAACTAGGATTAAACAATTAACAAAAAAGCCACAATCTGGCTAAGTTAGAAGAATAGTCACGCAGGACCAAACAAGTAAGAATTAATGTCTTCAATAACTACACAATAATACAACATAAACACAAACGTACACCCCATCAACAAATATCTCGTCGAACACAAGATGTGTGAACGCTTGGCTTTTATCCAAGGCTAACCAACACCTTTTCTTGTCTTATCTAACATTGATGGCATAATCAGGTTGACCTGCATCACCTAGTCTCCGTCGGGGGTCGTGTCATCACTTTAGGGATCTTCGCCTTCTTCGAGCTCGCTCGAATCTTTAGACTCCTCGGGATAAGCCAGCTTTCTGGGCTGAGCTTCGAATACCTTGGCTTTCTCGATCTCAACCAGCAGATCAAAACCCTAAGCATGAACTCCCTCGAGGGCCTCCCTTCGGGATTGCCACTTCATATGCTCCACCAAGTTTCTCACTTGCTCCTGAGCCACCTCGGGATCGGCCTTATGCTGTTCCACTCGCTCATCAGCCTAAGCCTTAACCGCAGCAACCTCCGACTTGGCCACGTCAAGTTCCTTGGCTAGATTTTCTTGACCGGAGACCACCAAGCTCAATTGAGACTGGAGCTCCTCGATCTTTTTGTCCTGTACCAAGGCCTTTTATTTTGCAGCCTGGAGCTGAACTCAACCAAAACCAATTGTTCTCAGGTAGTCTCCTTTTTCGAGGCCATATGATCCATATTTTTCTTCTATTCTTCAACCTCAACTTTCACCATGTCCACTTCTGCCTGGAGCTGCTCGATCTGGTCAAGCTTCCTTTGGACCTACGGATTCAGGTCGTTAGCCACCGTGTCTGATTCATCGTCACTAACTTCAAATACTCGTCTTACCTGCTCAACCAAGTCAGCATGCTCCTTCCAAGCCGTTCATAATTCGGCCTGGAGCTTCACGCTAAGGAGATTGTAAGCATCTCTCTTCTCAGTAAGCTCTGGAGTCTCGGCCTCGTGTTAGTTCAACTCTTCCAGATATTGGAGAAAGGTTTCATGGTGAAGAACCGAGGCCTGCAAACACAAAGAAGAATGTTATGACTGCTCACAATTTAATCTAAGTACATAATAAAAGAGCTTTCGAAATTACTCGATTCAATGCCTGTTGAGCTTTGTTGAAAAAGACAAGGAGCCTCCACCTCGTCCATTTTGGCTCGATCCTCTTCGGTCACTATGCATCAAAGATAGCTGGCAATCCCCATGGGGGCGGAGAGAACCCGAGCATCCTCCAGTATGGATATGATGATTGACTGCTTCCAGTCAGGATCTTCACTCGGGGTTGGGAACCGGTCTACCAATCTCGGACTCGAAGAAGATCCGCTAGCTCCCGAAGATGGTATCTTCTTTAGCACCAATAAGCCACCTAACCCGGAGACATCCTCTTAAGAGGTAGAATCCATGCCATCGAAGAAGTTGTTAAAGGAATCTGCCGTCCCCTGAGGCCCCTCGTTTGGGCGTCCTTTAAGCATCCGGGCCTTGTTTATCATCGAGTCGGCGAATGATGGTGACCCAGAAAGATCTATCACCCTGAGTGCATCCTTCAGGGCATCTCCCTCTGTTCGAGAAGTACCGGCCATGGTCTCCTTGTCGACCTCCCCAGCTAGGGGCAAAATGGCCTCTTCCTCCCCTGGTTCGAAGGCCTCGGCCACTGCCTCCTCATCGACCGCCCTGGTTTGAGGCAGCTCGGTACTGCTTCTCACGTGGGACATCAGCTCGGAGGCTTCTTCTTCTTCTTCTTCGGACTCGTCCCTCAATCGACTGAGCGAATCCGATGGGACCTCCCAAGTGCTGGCACTTTTCTTGAATTTGCGCACCAGCCTCCTTTTTGGTTTTTTCTTCTTCGCGTAGCCTTTTTTCTTTTCTTCTCTTTATCCTGCTTCGGAGCAGGAGGCTCGGTGAAGACGTCATCATCACCGGATAGGGGCCTCATTTCAACATCTTTTGGTAAACCTGCAAAAGAAAAGTGAAACAAGTTAGAAATCGGCAGCGTAAAAATAAGATCGAATATAACTTAAAGAAAAAAACTCACCATGAGAACAGGCCACCCACCGGCTCTTCAAAAGTCCGCGCCACGCGCGCTCAGAGTAGGGTTTTATGACACGATGCCCTCGACCCACTCCTTGAGTCGAGGTACTGCATCCGGCATCTGAGCAACACCTGCATCATAACGAGTCGATAAGAATAAGAGATAAAGAAAAATAATAAACAGAACATTAAAGTCAAAGTTATACTTATGCTTCATGTTCCATTTCTCGAGAAATGGCATGTCCTTGGCCGGGATTAAGTCGGAGGTCTTTTCTCGAATGAATCGGCCCAACCAACCTCGGTCTGGATCCTCGTCGGTGCTCGAGAATAGGGCCTTGCTAGTCCTACGGGCAAGTTTTATTAGCCCCTCTCGATAGAGTCGGGGACTATACAGGCGCATGAGGTGGTTGATGGTAATGGGACACCCCTTGAGTTTGCTCACGAAGAAGCGAAGAAGAATTACAATCCTCCAAAATGAAGAATGAATCTGCCTTAGAGTCACCTCGTACCTTTTGAAAAACGCTATAATAACTGAATCTAGAGGACCCAGCATGAAAGGGCAAGTGTAAACACTTAAAATACCCTCCACGTGGATGGTGATCGATTCCTCGGGGGTAGGGACCACTATGGGCTTATCGACCCAATTGCACTCCTCCTTGACCTTCTCGAGGATACTATCGGAGATCGAACATATGTATCTCGAGACCGGCTCGCAACGACCCGGTACCGAGGAGGTTTTCTCAACCTTGAATTCGGCTCCGGTTGGGCACCTCACAGGGACGAACACATTTAGAGAGGGTTCTGGTGTCGGCTCCTCAGTGGCAACAAACGAAACGTTCTCAGATGGTCTCGAGGAAAAAGGGTTTTCTTTTTGAGGAACGAATATTGAACTCTTTGCCATTGCGTCTGAATAGAGGAGAAAAGAAGGTGCTGATAAAAGAGGAGGTGTAATTAGCAGATAACTTATGAAAGCTTTCAGGAAATCAGAAGGGAAGAAGGTTGAAGATGAGAGTGATGAAGTTTTCTTAAAGCACAAGTGCAAATGTTTGAATGTAAAAGTTCTAATGAATGGATGAAAAGGGTATTTATAATTTTCTCAAACGGCGATTCTCATCCTAAAGCGACAAACTGTTAGCTAACACACATTTAATGCCTTGAAGATTGGACCGACGAGATGTTTCAACTATTCTTATCACTTACGTCATGAATTTGTCGTCATTTATCAGAGTGGGAATCAGAAGCTCATAATAGTGAGAATCTGAGGCTCATGTCGTCTCTCGTCATTTACTCTCCGAAAAACGAGGGGCTATCTGTATACGATAGAAACCGAGCTCGCCTATTGCATAACAGACCGGGGGTGAAATATAATGGATTGAAGATCAACCTTAGATTCCATCGAACCTAGGTATGGGTTAGAACATGCGCCTTCAAAGATTATCAAGTCCGTGACTCTGGAACTGACTCTAACTCCGAATCAGCTCGAGAGAAAATCATCGAACCAAAATGACGAAAGGCTAAAATATCCGTAATCGGTTGCACATTACAACGGGAATCTTGACACCTATCAATTAAACCGACTAATTAGCAAATTATGAGATATTTGCCTTATATAGAGTTGTACCTAAAGTAGGACTTCTCTACTCTATAAAGGGAGTCTAATTATTTGTAAAACACATTGTAACTCGCATCCCAAAGCAATAAACTATCATTTCTAGTTATTATTATCTCATTACTCTGTTCCAGCATCGATTGTAGCATTTTCAACTCGAGGGTGACCAACCTTCAAGGCCAAGATTGTTCAACTAGTGTGGTTTGAATTTACTTTTCTTATCATTGATTTCAATCTTAATCTAATTTCTTATCATTATTTTCTCTATGTTTTGTTGTTCAATAAGTATCTAGATTTTTCTTACAAATTGTATACATTTCCCCTTAAAAGACTCAAACCCATTGTTAGTGTCTTCAATTAAGGGATTCAATTACATCCTTTTGTTTTTTCCGCCTATCCTCTTCTCTCTCTTTCCTTTTATTATATCAAAATCTCTTAATCTATGCTCATAATCTCCAATCTTCTCTCTTCCCATTGAATTTGATCAGATTTTTTGATTCGTTTGGATTGGGTATTCTTGCAAATAATTGAAAGTATCATTTGGAATTGATATCTCAATTTTGAGGAAGATTAATTAAGTATAGAGTTGATTTTAGTTAAAATTTCATATTGAAACTCGAAAATGAAGAAGTTGCAAGAATTGTATGATAATTATTTGATAATTGTATCATAATTTTATTTGAATTGTATCTGATACATTAATATCTAAAAAATAATTGTATCATACTTGTATCACAATTGTCTCTTATTTGTATCTGGTACATTAATATCCAAAATAATACTTGATACAATACTAATAAAGCAAGCAACAAACTAGAGTCATCCACGTAGAGGTTTCGATCTTCGTCTAATTACACTAATATTATGGACCTGATTTTAATTAATTGTGAAAATCTTCCTCTTCTTTGTCACAATCTGAAGTGATATCTCCATTCATTCATTAGTCTCTGAATCCACCGTCCACTGTATATCTAGGAACCTTTTCAGAAACAGGAAGTAGCTTCTCCTGTTATAATCAGTAGCCAATAGAAGTAGCTGTAGTTAATTATATAGCCATAATTAATAAGCCATTGTAAGAAAATTTCAGCCTAGCTAGATCTGAGTCTAAGGGTGATATCTTAAAAAGGAAAGACATATTAGAAGTAATTGAGTAAATACTATAGAGAAAGGAGTTGTAGCTTTTAGAGTATAAAGTGGAAAAGTTTTACATGATCATAAATATTAGTAATCTAATACAGTTTAGTGATAGTGATCATGTTTGTCGTGAGACATAAAGCAGAATATAATAACAGATGCAGAAAAGTTGCTATAGATAACAGTTAAAGCACTAATAACAGTACTGGATTTTACTTTTTTTTGGTAAATAAAATTTTTTAATTCACCAAAGTAATTATGTACAATAACAGTACTGGATTTAAAATGATTGTATGCTAACAAAGGTTTAAAAGGCAGCAAAAAGTTCTGAGTGAAATATCTAGATTAAAAAGGCTAATCGAAAACTAATAATGGTGATGTAGATATTAACAAGAACACGAAATTGAGGAAATTAGAGACAAATAATGTCTAATCAAGCATGATACGATCCTTAAAAGACAAATATTATGGAATAGAGTAACAATTCTGAATGAACTAGATCTCATGCTGTCACAGCAAAATTACCAAATTTTACCTTCTATCTTTTGCAGCTTTAACTGTGGTTGTTTTTATGGTTGACTGTGTTGGAGAATTTACACCAAAGGCAAAACCAATATTGCTGTTTATTGTACGTCTTAAATATGCTATTACCATCGTATTGTACGCGTGGAACTGGTTCACAAATAACAATATAAAAACGTACCTTCTCCGTTCACTTTTAGTTGTCAAATATTTTAAAAATAAATTTTTATTTTTACTTATTATTTTTTACATATCAAGAAAAAATAATATTTTTTTTGTTTTGCTCTTAGTATTAATTACTTATTTTAAATTATTCTTTAAATTTATTTAAACTATATATCAATTAATATGAATATCATGATAAATTATGCAATTTATTAATTTCTTAGGGTGTATACAAAATCAATAATGCACGAGTAAAAGCGAACAAAAATAGTAATAATTTCCTACACCTAGATGTCGATAATTTCCACACATTTGTTCAATGAGAATGTGGTTCCCGAGTTCTATGTTTACTCCTCGACCTTTCGGTCAAAGTTGCAAAAAACCGACATCTTGTGAACTCACATATACATAATCTTGCGAAAAAGAAAAGGCCAATGAGAAATATAACTACCAATCCAAAGGTTTGTCACTTTTGGCTTTTCAAATTTTAAAACAAACAAAATTATGGAAATATTTCATTAGAATTAAATTGGGGTCAAATGGATTTATGGGTGAATACAAACTCATTTTTAGTTAAAATGGAAGATGTTTTTAATTTTATCTTTAATATAAATATTCGTATGGTGTAGTTAAGTGATCATAACTTGCTTGAAAATAAAAATCCACAAACATTAAATTAAATTGCAGGAGTAGAGTGATATAGAGATAAAGTAGCAACATTATTTATGAGTTGGTCAATTTAGCGATGATGAATTAATAGTTTGGTACTAAGAAGGTAAGAAGAATTTATTGGCAGGGGATAGATTACTCATTTATTTTGTGTAATTAGAGATTAGATTACGCGTAGACCAAAGCTGCCTAAGAAACTTCACTGTCATTAATTACTTTGTTTTTATCTTTCTTCTTTTGTGGGCATGTAATTATGAATAGTACCGTTTTACCATTTGAATCAACGCGGTGTGACCAAAAGTAGAGAAACTTCCTTCTCAGCACATTTGCAGACGCAGACACGCTATTGCTTAATTCCAAAACCTGGCACTTAAGTCCATTCACAATATTTGATCAAATTGAATCGTTACAAGAAAGATTGACACACTCTGCTGCATATTATGTACAAATTAGAAAACAAGTTGGAAATATAAGAAAACGTAAAATGTATAGAAAAATAACTTTGCATTTGCAAACTGCAAAAACAATTTGAAAAATGATCTAAATTTGCAAATAACGTGGCCTAAAACTTTTTTCCCAAATTAATTATATTATACAACTACTAAATTGGCTAATTGATCGTAAAGTTACATGACTCAAATTTACTAAGAGATCCTCAAATTATATGAATAATTCGAAATACAACAAATATTCATAGGCAATAACATTTGCAAATGCCAAACTTGTGCTGTTGTGCACAAATGAGTTAATTATCCCACAGGATAAGGAGTATACATGCCCCTTTCTAAGAGAATTCACATTAATTTATATGTAACAAGCTCTTAAATTTTAGTAAAAGTAATTGATTTAGCATGTAGTGATTTTCCAACATTATTATATTCGAAAATGGACTTAAAAGCAAAAAACTTATGTGGGGTGAAGTAGAATTTGCAACTCAAGTCTTTACTGCATCTGAAAAAAAAAAGAAGGAAAAAAGAGAAGACCTAAATTCTCAATTTTAACCCCAAATTACTCCTATATATCTATTTGGTATCTATCCTACCCCCCTCCCCCCTCCCCCCGCTCTCCAAACATTCTCGTCTGCAAAGAATAAGCAGCAAGAACAGGACTTCTCAACTGATAATTCCGATTCTGTAGTCGACCTTTATAACAAACCCAATTACTCTCTCTCTCTCTCTCTCTCTCTCAGAGATTTTGGAATTAGAATTAGACCAGAGTTAGGAAAGATGGTGACTGGTTGCTATCATTCTCTCAAGTGCTTTACTCATGAATGTGTGAAATTCTCCAGTTAGGTCAGGTTTCAATTTCTTCTCCACCCAGAATTAATGTTATACTGCAAATCTTTTCAGCTTTTGACTTGAGTTGTTCGTTTTTGGTTACAGGTGCTGAGTCCATTTCTCGCTTTACAAAATTCAAACGTGCTATGAGTTCTCCTTCAAACTGCTCTGAATTTTCTGTTTCCTCTGTTTCTTTCCTTCAAACTTCATAGTGGTTAAAAGTAAATCCATGGCCAATTCCCAAACTCCTTTTCTCTCACCACCCTTTTCATTTCTCTGAATATGGATTTTATTTCTCGGATTTTCTATCAAAATCTGTTTTTGTTACTTGCTACCCTTTTGGTCTCTGTTTCCATCTATTTGCTTCCTCTGTTCAGCTTCATTCCTACATTATTCCTCAGGTATCAAGTTTCATTCTTTTCAGTAATTTTAATTTGTTGGTGATCAAATCATCCTCCATTTCTTTTCCTTTCCTAAAAGTTTAATTATTTTTTTGGACATTACAGATTAAGAAAGGGTCACGCTCCTTTAAACGACAATTCAGATTCTTTTGACGTTCTGCCTGAAGAAGATGACCAGAAAGAGTGCGACAATGTGAAGACTGAGCAAGAATTAGAACCCAAGTTTGACGTTTTTGAGGAAGTTATTGAGTATTTGGATTCGGACAAGCATGCCGAAAAGCACAAAACTGATTTTTGTTTTGAGTTTAAGTTCCCTACTTACGAGGAATTTAGTAAGAGTAAGAATGAAGCCGGTGAATTTGTCACCTCTGAGTTCATATATGGAAAGAATTATAGCAGCTTAATTCAAGAACCAGAAATAGTTCATTCTACTGTTGAAGAAATTGGTTCTGTTTTAAAACACGTGCCTAGTAAAAAAGAAGGGATTCAGGAGGAAGAGGAAATTAAGGAAATTGAGGGAATGAAATTCATGAAAGGAGAATCAGATACCGTGTTCAAACAACTGGGTGATACAGATTTTACTGATGAGTTTCTGTTTCAATCAGAAAAAGATTCGTTGAGTACAGATTCAGATTCTGTATCAGTTGGTTTTGAGCATATGCGTTCTCTTATAAGCCGTTTAGTCAATTCGTACAGTGATGGGTTTTTATCAGATGATGATTTTGGAGGTGAATTTGAGCTTGATTCTTTGAATGATATTAATGCTGATTATTCAGAAGCAAACAATCTTGACTCTGACGATTTTGAGGACAGTGATAATGATACAATGGAAGAGTTTAGGAAATTAGAACAAGAGGATTCAGAATTTTTATCACAGAATGATTTTGATGAAGATTTGGACAAGGCTAAAAGTGTAGAATTTGTTACAGAAGATGACAAGTTAATAATAAATGGTTCACAAGAGTCTGAAAATCTCAAGTCAAACAATGCAGCGGTTGTTGATTCTACTGGAGATGCAAACAAATTAGAGTCATTGTGGGAACATCAAGAATTGATTGAACAATTAAAGATGGAAATTAGAAAAGTCAGAGCCACGGGTTTGCCTACTATTTTGGAAGAATCTGAGTCTCCAACAATGGACGAATTACAACCATGGAAGATTGATGAAATGCTTCAGCGTGAAGATTGCATGAGCGAACTTCACAAATTCTATAAGAGTTACAGAGAAAGAATGCGGAAATTTGACATTTTGACGTACCAGAAGATGTATGCAATAGGTAAGTCACAACGTAATTCCCTTTTTATACACTGTCGGTATTTGGCGCATAAAAAGTTACTCTTTTCTCAATAAGACATATTTCTGTGAAATAATCATGCAAAGCGTCATTATGTTAGTCTTTTCTTAGAGGGTGCAACAGGATTAGTGTCCACGGTTATCAGCATATTTTCTTGATCTGAACCAATTAGTATTCGAGTGAAAAGAATAAAGTGGCTCAACTTTAATTATTTCAAAACTTTAATCCTGGACCCACAAGATCTAGTTTGCTGCGGCTCCTGAGATTCATAATAGTAACATGAAATGCAATGCATTGGATTCATGATGTAAGGAACAAAGGTCGGCCCCAGCCCCCAGTGAAAAGGCTTACTACTACCTTTCTCCTATTTTATGTTTTTGTCCATGTGAAAAACAAAAGGTTGGATAATGATACACTCATACACTTTTGACATTTTTAAATGCTTATAATACCATTTGAATAGGTCAAAAATGTTGTTTAAACACACACTAGTTAGGGGCCATTCACATGAACACGGGGAAGATTACTCAACAAGATGTCCTTATTATATACTACTGCACTTGCTAGAAGTTTGTACATGTTTCTTTCCTGTGAAGCTGTGTACACAGAATACACAAGTAAAAGAATATAAAAATGCCTATGCCGACCTTTCGTGTATGACCATATCCGGAAAGTTGTACGTTTTATACTTTCCTAGTTTATACTCGGAGTAAATTTTATGGGTGACACGCAAAAGTCACTTTTCTTTTTTTTGTTACATAAAAGTCATTCAATTTTGTATTCATTACTCAAAAGTCACTTTTCTTTCTTTTGTTACACAAAAATTATTTTACTTTTCTTTATTTATCACAAAAGTCATCTTGGCCAGATTTTATAATACTTTTATGACCACCCATGAATTTTACTCTTTATACCCATACATTTGTTGGCCAACAACAAACAATTTGTTTAAGATGATCTTGACTTTGAAATTTATTGGATTTGTTAGTATTGACTGCTTACTACAATGGCAGAACCAGAAAGTTACTAATGGGTATTAAAATATAAATAAGTAAATACATGAAAAAAAATAAAGGAAGTCAACATATAGTATTTATACATAAAAATAAAATTTTGACCCAGCTAAACAGTATAATTTTTCGGCAAAACACCCCTTTGCATAAGGTGGCTCCGTCACCGCATGCATAGCGAATCCTAGTATTCTTGCCTAAAAATGTCCATCTAGTTGCTTTCGCAAAATTCCTTGTTGCTTCTTGGAAAATCGTTTGTGTGCTACCTATCACTTGAAATTGTTTATTCAAAATCACGAGCTTTATATTTGGTTTCTCACAAAGTATATTGTAGCTAATTTGCTTTAAACACTGATTGTTTAAAAGGATCTTTTCAAAATGTGGCTCTAATCCAACATGTTTTTACAGGTTATTTGCAGAAAGATCCGCAAAAAGATCCACTGCAATTACTCTTCAACCAGAAATCTTCAGGTCCAACACTAAAATCCCTTGTCTCACAAAATATTAGGCTATTCAAACATAAAAATCATGACGAAATTGACCCAAGGGTAAAGTTTATCAAAGAATTGCAGAGTGATTTGGAAGTGGTATACGTTGGACAGATGTGCCTTTCCTGGGAATTTCTGCACTGGCAATATATGAAGGCTTTAAATTTGTGGGATTCTGACCCACGTGGGATCCGAAAATACAATGAAGTTGCTGGAGAGTTTCAACAGTTTCAGGTGCTCATGCAAAGGTTTATAGAAAATGAACCTTTTCAAGGGCATAGAGTTCAAAATTATATCAAGAGCCGATATGATCTTCGTAATCTTCTTCAAGTTCCTGTTATAAGAGGTTAGTATCTGAAAAGACAGCTCTCCTTTTTCCTCTTGTTGTGATACAATTAGATGTGGCAAATGAGCAGGTTGTTCCCATCTGGGCAGGTCAAAAGGAGTCAAATCAAAAAATGGGTCATGATCCAATTTACCAAAAGTTTACTTGGCTCAAGTTGAGTCAAAATAAGAGTAACGAGGCATAACCCAACTCATCCAACATGACCCGACCTCTCCTCCTTTTTATTCTTCTTTTTTAAATTATTAGCTTTTACTAATTCTAGGTCTCCAAACTTGATTTTGTATGTTTGGATTGTATTTGACTGGTTGAATTACACTATTTTGATCCGTTTTGACCCAACAGCTTGATGGCGGTAATTTTGGGTTCAACTTGGATAAAGTCAACAAACATGTCATAACTCAACCCCTTTAAATTTGGACTGGTTGAGCAGCGAGTTACTAAAAAATGGATTAATTGCCCCCTCTAGATATGGACACCTCTTCTCCTATAAAAGGTAGTGAAATATTGTGTGTATTAAATATACAAAGTGATATGCAGATGACAGAGTGAAAGATAGAAACAAGTCAAGAACAAGAGAGAAAGATGACTATTCAATTACAAATGACATGCTAGTGGAGATACTGGAAGAATCAATACGAATATTTTGGCGCTTTGTCAGAGCTGATAAAGATTGCTATAATGTGACGGCAAAAGCGAAAGGTCAAAAGGGAATTCATCCAGAGGTTCAAGAAGAGGAAGATCTAGAGCTTTTACTGGAGATCAGAAAAAATCTTGAAAAGGTTAGTTTCTAAGTTTCTCACACGCATTTGCTTTCATATAGTGATTATATCATATAAAAGCAATGTTAGAGATAGAATACTTTTATTTACTTAATTATGTTAAGTCGCAAAATATCCATTCTTATGTTTGGAATCTACAATGACATGGACTGCTTAATCTCAATTTTTATGGAAAAATGCAGAAAGAGAAGAAGCTGCAGGATGTTTTGAGAAGTGGAAATTGCATATTGAGGAAGTACAGGAAGCAAAGAGAAGAGGATTCAGATCATGTACTTTACTTTTTCTGTCAAGTAGATATGAAATTAGTGGCTAGGGTCCTGAACATGTCAAGGTTAACGAAAGATCAACTAGTGTGGTGTCACAACAAATTAAGCAGGATTAGTTTTGCACATAGGAAAATACATGTAGAACCATCTTTTTTCCTCTTCCCTTGTTAATAATAGTCAATTTTTAGTATCAATTATGCCAACAAATTTCTTTGTTTGTTAAATCTTTCGGCCGTGAAAGGAGGTAGCTTCATCCTTGTCTATTTATCTTTTACAGTAGGAAGTTTCCCCAACTCCAAGAAGTGACTTGCGAACTAAAGGTAACTTCTGCTGCATATGAAGTGACATGTTGGGAAAGTCAAGTCTCTTGAACGAAGAAACGTGCACTGGACTAACTGCATCACTTTCTGTAATATAAAGGTGAAAAGAAAAGAAAAGAGAGAAGGAACTCGCACACTCATACATTCCTTCTATTTTTGTATATTTCTGACAGTAAGTCCACCAATTTTACTGTGTGTGTAAACTAGTAGTACAATAGTGGTTTTGTGGGGTTCTCGCATAATTAAGTAACACACCTTACTGCACGGTAAAGAAATCATCTGAGGATAAGCTACGGGTAATTCATATTCGGAAACTTAGATTAAATGCAATCGAGCATGCACTGACTTCTGTTTACATAAAACTATCCGTTGATTGAGTAAACTAGTGAAAGGTGGAAGATAAGGAGTGAAACCACTGTTAAATTTATCTATTGGGCTATCAAACAACGAACTCCAATCTAATCTAATGTCGTCGATACTTAAGGTTCAATTCATTAAACATAGGTATTTTTTTCACACATATGGTTGAAATACTGTGGGAAACAATTAGAAGAATAATACCTAATCCCAATAACCTTTTGTTCGAGCTTGAGTTGAAGGCTATCCAAATATTTAGAAGACTACGAAGTCGAATGTCATTCATTTTACGACATCCATGTGAAGCAAAGCTGCTCTCATGCAATAATGCAAATGAAATGGGTATCAATGCAAGAATAACGCAAGATGAGGGCACATACCGTACCACTTCAACTTTTATTTTCTCCCCTGTTTTCATGTGCTGCTTTCTAGTTACTTTTTGAAGAAAGCGCCAGGAGGATGGTTTTAATATGACCTCCCTGCTGAAAGTTTGTTCATTTCTTTCTGCACGTCCAACTTTATAATAAAGGTAGAGTAGAGAAAAGCTTCCAAAAACAGAAAGTAGCAAATGGATTGTCATAACGGAATTCTTAAACATTCCATCACAATAAATTCTTTCTAGATATCTATATTTAACAAAATAAGACTTGATTCATTTAGTTAGCCATTGAATATGCACCCCCCAAAAGGACCATAGCTCATAAGTTTTGAGTTAATTGCACAAATTAAATCCCTGTACTGTGGGAAAAGCCACACGAAATGTGCACCAGAGAATCTTACAGCTAAGCAGAAATACAAACTTGCGGAAAGGACAGCAGGCATGAAGAGACTTGTTCTAAAAATAGATCAGTTCAGATAATGCCATCATCTCTCTGTTTCACCAATGCCACCATCTCCAGACCTTTGAGTCTGTTCCTCATCTTTCTTTTTCTCCTTTTTGTTTTTCCTATTTCGGCGGGACCCTATTTGCATTTATTCGATTTAATCCCCCCGGCGAAGAATGCAGGCTACTGAGCAAGGTCGGAAGGAGGCGAGATCTCCAGACGGGGCTTCTGGTAAAGGCACATAAGAAAACATATTATCTTACAAAAATACAACAAGAATAATGTGTACTTGAACTTAATGCGCACTCCTTACTGATTATTTTTCAGAACCCCAAAAAGAAAAGAAACACAAACACCCACGGATTAAGGAACCAGGGAAACCAAGAGAAGTATTACCTTTGGTCATTTGGTGGTGCTCTCCATCTTTTCTCGCACCTGGTCATAAGCATTAAGCAGGTCTGCCCGTTTATTTGCTACTTCTACTAGAGTTTCCAGAGCTGCAAAAGATAAAGGCACTCATGTTATAAAGATGAGGCAAAGAAGGATCATACATAGATAAGCCACAAAGTTAATGCCAGACTTCAGTGAGTCCTGTAGATGGTTAGAAACACCCGTTCTAGAGTTCATACAGAATATTTGGCTAGAGAAGAGAGAGACATACACCACCCTGTCCCTCACGCACACGTTATTTCTGTTTAATATTCTAAACTCTCAAAGGTTAACTTCGCCCGGGATTTTTTGGCACTCCAAGTCATTTTGATCTCCAGTATACCTAGGTAAAAAGGTACTTCTGATGGTTCTGGAGGTATGAAAGAAATTTACCTGTCTCAAATGACGATTGGGCAGCTCGAAGCTTGGGAGAGACCAGCATCCCAAACATGGATAATGACTTGAGCCGCTCTTTTCGAGCCTAATAAAGAAATACAGTAACACTAAATTTGATGTATGCAATAATGCTCAATGCCAAATTAATAAAAAGAGAGGTAACCAGGAAAATAGATTAGTAAGATTGATCTGAGTCCCAAAAACATCTGTAAATGGGAAAGTTAAAAGGTATTGCCAAAAAATTATGAAATCCAATTAGGTATCTTTGATTATATATCTAAGCTGAACTCTGAAAATCCAACCTTTGCAGATTTATTACACTTGATCTTAACCAAAAGGTTGAGAAAAGTAAAACTCAAACCTTGTAGATTTGCACTTCACTTATCCAATTTTGGCTACTAGCTCGGATATCAAAACAAAGGAGAGTTGATGGACAATTTCACTAGAGTTAGTGAATGATGGTTTGGAAAGACGATAGACACCATGACATGTAGAAGAGAAATAGTTTCTTTAAAACCTGTCACATCAAGGGCCAAATAATAAACACACTGTTTATTGACTAGGAATCTTAATTATGGGATATTCTGTCATTTTTGGAATATTGTGAACTAAGCTGAGACAAAGAATTTACATTTTGCATGTCCACAAACTAAATTAGACTAGTGGTACTTGTAATTAGTACAAGAGGCAATGTGGAATGATTGTAGGAACATAATAAAGCTGAAATCCATGTATAGAAAGCAAAAGTAAACTAGCTATGGCTTTCATAGTGCTCAATAGAAGAAGAAGAAGAAGAAAATTGCAGTTTTATGAATTCACACAGAGGAAAATTGCAGGAAACTTTGAATGAAGAGAGGGGATAATATAATTGGGAAGATATGTCAGCTAAAAACAAGTTTACAAAAGTTTAAAAAATGTTTGGTTATCGATGTTCATTTCCAAATCACGTCACAGAAATAAAATTTGATAATCCTTACCAGAAGAAAATAAAGAAAATTTGGTAGCAACACTCAAGTGCAAATGACTCAATATTTTTTTTTTCAGATAGTACTCAATATTCTGAACAGAACTATCTAAATATTAAATAAACTTATTGGGCATGGAGCATTCAGATATTTCGTCAGTACCTGCATAGTCTTTGCATTGAAAGGTGACTCTGGCAAGCCACATTTTCAGAACTATTCATGCATTTGATCAACTAACTCAATTACCGGTTGAATATCCTAGCATACCCGTTTTCATAGATGGGGATTTCTGTTTCTTTTTTCCTGGGAAGAGGGG
>MCJB01047959.1:72396-111872 GCA_002018475.1 Nicotiana obtusifolia | reverse complement strand
ATTGGGAGAGTAATTGAAAACTGCACTATAAGTTCCAGAGGAAACCATCGCCTAATAAAATCATACCAACTGCTAAGCCACTTACTTGATCATCAACCATCTGTGGTGATTCAGTAGCTTCTGGCATTTCTTCCTGGACTTCTTTGAAAAAGTAAAAGAAAGAAAATTAGAATCTTTGTAAGTGTAGATGCGTCCTTAATTCAGGTAAAGGAATAGAAGATGCGTCCTTTATTCAGTTATACATTACATTAGCTTTCGCTGTAAGTGTGAAAGAAGCATTCCTAAAACTGGACTTCCGTGGCACTAACAAATCAGGTGCTGATGGAACAAGGTCGGAAATATTGTCATGCAGTCTGCACTACAAAAACGGAGAGAGAAACATTTCCATGCTTCAACCTCAGTAAGAGGTCTAGCACCTATTAGAACCTAGTAGGTGCTTTACTTTATACTGTGTTAACTGCCTTAGTATCTATTCTCCTTTAAACTATTTAAGAAACATTATGAGTGCTAAAAGAGCCAGAAACATGCATTCTGTACCAGAATTTGAGGAACCGTCCTGCTTCAGAACCTTTGGGCTACTGGATTTGCTCTGTAACAGTTTATCCTCCTCAAATTTTGCTTCCTCAGAAGAGCTTTTTGGACTCTCAGACGATGCCCACTTACACAAACTGAAATGCAATTTCTCCAATTCAGGCCCAGCTACATATCAAAAACATTACAATATGATTACTACTTTCAATGCGGTTATGTAAACTAGCAGAAGAGAAGTTCCACTACAGAATGAACATGATACTGATACTTTTGTGTGCCGTCAAGTAAAATGCACAAATACTGTAAAAAAGTTATGGATTTACCATCCAAATTGTTTAACTGCAACGTAGTGGCAGCAGAATGAGATTTGAGGTCAAACAAAGCACTATTGATACGTGAAGCACCCATGGAATGCCTAGCACTCGCCAACTCAAACCATCCCTGCCAGGTAAGCAAAGGCAAAGTAAATACTATTTCAACTTTGTTGGATCGAAATCTATTATTGCACAAATTTGTCAGCTTAATCATACTTAAATATTCATTATGAGTTACATATTATAGGTACACACACAAAGGATTGCTGCAAATCCATTTACACCAAATTCTGGATCGGTCCTAATTTAGGGAGCTTGGATGTTTTTACTTGGAGAAAATAAGTGAAATCACAAAGGAGGGATAAAACAAAGAAAGGAAGAAATTGTAACCTGGCGAAGTGATGAAGAGAGAGAATTCATAAGAACTAAATAGCTGTCCGTTGAATCCATAAACTCCAAAAGATTCTTATCATTTTCGTGGACGGAGCTCTGCATTTCTGCAACTTCCACCTTCGCCATATTGAAATCGCAAATCTGTTAAGCTAGGTGTCCTTTATTTAATTCTAGTTTCATCTCAATGTTAATACGCCTCGATCCGACCCTGCTGCTCAATTCGTGACAGTTGTATAAATAGACCAGCTTACCCTTTCGTCAAAAATCCTTGTGAAGCCGGAGATTTTTGGAACCATAATTACAATATTGGTTAAGAATTAACAAGAAAAGGCTAAGTTGCTACCACCAAATACAAGTTTAAATTATTTCATCGATGAGAAAAAGAATTTTATTTTTTTATATTTCTTTCTTGTAAAGATTTTGAAAAATGCATATGTATTTTTTTTTTACCAATATACATGAATCATCTCATTTATGTATGAGAATCTTAGTAATTCAGCTTTGGCTATTAAGTTTTCATCTTGTTGATAAGAGTTCAATTCTCCACTTTCTAGTTGTTTCTTTTATCCTTTTTCTTCCGTGTTCTCTTTAGGCCATATCTAAATATTTTTTTTTTTTTTTTTTTTTTAATTTTTTTTTTTTTTTTTTTTTAAGAAAAAGGGGGTACCCAAATTTACGTGAACGAGAGGCTATTTTGTAATATTCTCAAATTAGATGGCCATTTTTGTAAAACATGGCCAGCTGATTTAGGGTTTGCAACAGTACATAATCCGCTATATAAATGCATCTCGTCAATTCATTCAACCTCTTTTGGTCGATTCTTATCTTACCATTGTAGAGAAGCGGAAAAACTCCACCTACTTGAGAAGATGGTTCAGAGACTTATATATCGAAAGCGGCACAGCTATGCCACCAAATCCAATCAACATAGGGTTGTCAAAACTCCTGGTATTGCTTCATATCATAATCTAGTTTCTTTTTTCATTTTATTTCAATTTGGCTCAGCACTGTGCTTGTTGTCTGTACCAGCCAGATCCAGTATTTTAATTCAGCATGTAGAATTGTTATTAATATATAGTACTTTTTATGAAGTTATAAACTCTGTCTATGAAATTTGAGTGGAAGTCAGTAGAGCGCCTAGTACTCTATTTACATTTAACAGGGTTACTTGTTTGTTATAGAGTGGGTTGAATGTTCAGTGATATGTGATGACTGATGTAGCATGATTATTTTTTGGAAAACTAGGTGGAAAGCTAATTTACCAGAGCACCAAGAAGAGAGCTAGCGGCCCAAAATGTCCAGTTACTGGGAAGAGAATCCAAGGGGTTGGTTTCATTATTCCCTTTATGGTCTTTTTATGAGTCGTTTCTTTCCAAGTTCCACCATGCTGTGCTCCGGGTATTCAGTTTCTCATGTCCCTGAGAATTGTGTTTGCCATGTCATATTTGTGTCTGTCAACTTGTGAACTCAGAATTAAAGGTTTCATGCCATATTAGTGTGTTAAGGGGAGATTAATTTCATGCCATATTAATGCGTTAAGGGGATGATTCATAGTAATGACGTGATACTAAATCAGCAAAAGTACTTGTTATCTGGCACCCCCATGCTTTGGTTCAATCGCAGAGGTAGTACACATGGAATGTGTGGTAGGCTCACATCACGAGTTAGAATTTGAATGCTGATTGGTGAAGCAAATCCATTATTCAAGTGGTGAAAGATAGAGAGATTTGGGGGGGTGAGGAATTATACAACAAGTTTTAAAGCTTGAAACATCGATAGCGTGGTTATAATAGGGAAAAGGAAAAACGTACTCGTTCTGTGGAAGTACCAAAAACTAATTGGAATTATCCAGAAGTACTTTCGGAAAAATCCAAAAGTACTCGAGAGTCGAGTGGGTTAGTTAGCAATTCCAAAGGCTATGCATTTTACTCTTTTCTCTGTGTCTCCTTTCGAACTTGGTTAATAGACGAAGTAAAAGATGCATAAATGAAGTAGAGCTGAATATGGTGTATATTTAATTTACAAATATTGTCCATGGACAAGATAAGAATCACGTTTTTTTCCTGCTAAAGGACAGAGTTCTAAGTCTTTGGAGTTTAGTTTGCTGTATAGGCAAAGATTTCTTGCCCCCTCTCTTTACATCTTCTCACATGTCTTTAAAATTTATGACATTTAACGAACAAAAGCGTGGTGCTTAATATTTTCTGTTACATTGATGGAAGACTCCTAGGGAGCTTATAGATTAAAAGTTTCCTGTCCATAGTGGATGTACTGCTGGTATATTCGGTGTATGGATGTTTTCTTCTTTTTTGTGAGTTGTGACAAGAATATATTAAGTTCTTATACACCAAATAATTTTAAAATCGTTTACATGTATCTGCATGGACAACTAATTGAAAAGGTATGAAATCATAGACAAACTTGAATTATCATGAACGAAACTAGGCAACCTAAACAAAAAGACTTGCTATCCTAAGCAAGAAATCTAGCTAAAAAGGAAGTTATATGTGGTGGATGCTGGATGTTTTGCAGATGGAAGGGTTGAAATTAAGAGATTAGGAATACCTGTTAAATCATCTTGTCCGGTTGTCCCTCCTCCATGATTAGGTGAAGTCATGTTTGTGGGATTACTGTCCTCGTTATACTGCAGTTCGCTTACAATTACCAAAGATAGGCTAATTTTCCCACCTCTTTTTCTGTCTGAGGCTAAAAGAGGGCCTTTAAGCAGAAACGTATTTACTGACGAATTTCTCTCTGTCGATTAGATTCCACACCTGAGACCTACTGAATACAAGAGATCCAGATTGTCCAGGAACCGCAGGACTGTGAATCGTGCTTATGGAGGTGTGCTGTCTGGAAGTGCTGTAAGGGAGAGGTATGCCTTTTCTGTCAGTGGAAACTGCATATTTGCTTTTGAATTTACTGGGGTTTCTCCGCGGAAGTACTTAATCTGTCAATGAATTTACCTATGTAGAATCATCCGGGCTTTCTTGGTTGAAGAACAAAAAATTGTGAAAAAGGTGTTGAAGATTCAAAAGGCAAAGGAAAAGCTTGCCTCAAAGAGCTGAAGATAAGGACACTGAAGTCTCTCGCAATTCTATTATGTTTTCAGTTAACTTAGGCTGTGATGACGAAAAGAACATGTTGAAATGCTAGTACTCGTATCTAGTAGAATCTATCTGAGGCTCTAGTATGGTTTTGTAGACTCGTTGAAACTATTGCCACCTGACTGGAGAGGTTGTTTCCTCTTTCCAGTTCAGTGATACTTTAATGCATGTTAACTTTTGAATTTACTTTAGGATTATAACTAACCTTGTTTTATCCTTCAACCATGTTAACGTACATATGTTAGGTTTTAATACTTGAGGGAAAGAAGCCCTTTCTGATAATGAATTGGTTAACACCCATCTGAAAAACTTTTACTACCTTTTAAATGAAGCCTTGCCCACTTGAGCTCTTCAAACCCTTGTAAGAGGTTGGAAAGTGCAAGAGAAAACGATTGATCACTTTCAGTTACAATCAGCTGCAACCCTAAGATCTGATATTGATGAGTTTGTAAGATTTGAACATGTACTGTGTTTTCCTGGTTACATCGGGCTGTAAGATACAAGAACAAAGGTCTTCCAGAGCAAACACAAAGTAGAAGAGTAGATCCAAACCCAAAGAACAACGACCCAAGATCTGTTTGTGATGAATTTTGGTGTTTAGAGGTACAATTTTTCCATGTTATTAATTGAAGCATGGGGATATGAACTCAAGCTTTAACTCCAGTCATGTTTTATTCATGGAGTCTGTCCAGACTCATAAGTGCCATAAGACATTCAAATCTACGATATCTTACACTTACCTCGGTGGAGAACTAGCTGGTCCCGCTAATTTTCCCGTTTTCTTTTCTCAGATTAAAAGGTAAAAAGATCCTAACACTAAAACGTAACAAAACCCTTGCCAATTCAAGGAGTAAATTCCTGAACCTGTGAATATTGTTACTAATAAGTAATTTGAGGGGAGATGCAAAATTGGTTGTGTAAAAAATGGGATTCGAACCTCTTGTTAAGTCTGCATGTTCTCCCTCCAAAAACAAGTCACTAACATTATTTTGTTTTGTTTTTCTCGATTGTTTCAGTTATTTGCTTGCTCTAGAAATATTTTGGCAAAAGCATCTGCATGGTTGTCAGGGTGGCCGAGTGGTCTAAGGCGCCAGACTCAAGTTCTGGTCCTCGTGAGAGGGCGTGGGTTCAAATCCCACTTCTGACAATTTCTTTTTACCTTTTTAACAATTTATTTTTTTTATAAAAAAAATAACAATTCCTTTAGGTCAAGTAAGGTCTAATGAAATGGAAGAAGCAGGGAAGAAAGCAGGGCGATCAGCGAAGAAAAACGCCGGGGCAAATTGCTCAGGTGAAAGTGTAGTTTAAACGTCATTAATTCAACTAATTGCTTATCTGCATATGCCCTTAGGCATGGTGTTGGTCCCTGGACTGCACCATAAAAAGCACCTCTAAATCTTTTTAGATGCTCACATAATTAAGAAATATTAGTTTCATCTTCGTAATTCTATGAAAAGGATTAAGTTTGATCCAATCTTATTATGGTTTGAAGTTGATCTAACTTGCTATTTATCCAATTTGTACGTGACCTTTCTTAGGTAAAAACAGCTTCTCAATTTAGTAAAAGAGAACTTTTTTACTTTTTCTTTGAGAACAAACTGGAAAAGGTCTCAAAATCAATTTAGAATTCAAGTTTTAGAGAGTTCCCAAACCATCACTATGTCAACAAGTAGTATATGGTGTATGTGTGCCAAAGTAGTGTTACTGTTAGGTCTCAAACAGCTTCTAATCTGATAAAAGTTTGAGGGAAAAAAATGAAAGAGAAAAGTCCAACTTGAGAAAGGAAAAACATGCGACAAAACGTACTCTAGTAACTAATAAAGATTAACGAAACATGAAAAAAATATCCAAGCCAAAAGAGTGAAAATAAAACACAAAGCTGTACAATAACTTTTAACAGGATATCACTGTTTTTTGAGTGCTATGACGAGGTTTTCTTCTTCCATTTTTTTCTTTTGGCGTCCTGTATCTGAAACAGACTAATTCAGATACCGGATGCCGAAAGGGAAAATAAAGAGGAACTAGCTGTACATAAAGCCAGGAAGTTCTCTGTTTGGGTGTAGAACTAGCTGTAGCATTTGTTTGTCGAGTCGTATGTTGTGGATATCTCACTAGGACATGAAGGAGAATTCCAACTCAAACTAGGCTTCCATTCATCAGCCAAACTAGTTGTCAAACTGAAAGGAAATCCAATTGATCTGATGTTTTCCCACTGTGTAGTATTATCATTTGTTGAATCTTGATTACTCCTTAATCCTGCTTCATCATCTTCCATTCCTATACTTCTTTGCATCTCTTGTGATGAACTAATTGAGAAGCTGTTCATCTGTTGATTTGAACCTTCAAAATCAATAGTCTCAGAGGTCTTTATGTCATCATTTATTAAAGCGGGGGGTGTGTTGAAAAACATGGAAACCTCAGGGGACGAAAACATGAAGTTACAAGGAACTTCTGTACTAGGACTTGAAAGAAAAGATGGTCTTGAAACCATAGTATTGAGGGTTTTATATGAAGGAACATTTGAGGCTCCTTGTAGTAAGTCATTGGTACTGGATAAGTGGAGAAGTGATCCAGCTTCAGTTATAGAAGAGATATTCTCCGCGCTGAAATGAACAGTTGTACTTTGATTGAACACCTCTGGAGATGCTACTTCAGATAACGGATTTATCCAAGGGTAAGAAAGAGCTCTATTTGCTATTGAGTTGGGTTTCTTGAATATTCTGCAGATAGCCCACGAATCCTGCAGGAACCAAGTTGAACATAGCGATTTAAACTAAGGTAACAAAGTCTAAAATGGATAATAACGAGGATAATTAAGCTGTAATATGGACCTACATTTGGTGGAAAATTCTTATCTAAGAATTTCCTAGGTGGTGCTGAGTCGATAGTAGTTGTAGGAAGGCGAAACTCGTGCATCATCCAGTCAGTTTTTATGCCTCTAGCGGCTCTACCTCTGTAGAAGACTAAGGACTTCTTCAAACCAATGCATTTGGTGCTATCAGAGGAATATATTGGTCTGTCAGTTCCAGTCGCCTTCCAAAAACCAGCTCCTGTAACACGGTTTGGACGGGCGCTGTTCCTGTACTTACGGTCCCTTGGACAGTAAAAATACCACTCTTTCTCCCCTGTAGATGCTAGCCCTGGACAAAAACGGGAAGTCAAGCAAGTATTAGAGTCTGGTTCATAACTTGTTAGAATGAAATGCAAACAAAAATAGTGTGACATCTTCTCTAAGTCAGAGATTTATATTGATTTTCTGAAAGGAAACAAACATATAGTTTAAAACATTCTTCTTTTTTTTCAAAACCACACAAATTAAATGCTCCAAATATGCATAAACAGAGACCAACCCTGATGCATATTATGTGATCGTGGAACATAGTTACTGCATGTTCAAAAAATGGTCAAGAAGTTTCCTTGGTTCTTTTGAGTTTAACTTCTATAACAAAAATTGGATTAGTAGCCTGAAAATAAGGAAATTTACTTCCTACAATACGTCAGTGTACACAAGTTAAATCTGTTTTTACTATTATAAAAGGAAGGATGGTTTCCTTTCGTGAAGAAATTAGAAATGGAAAAAGAAGCTAAAGAGTCTGGAAATGAGATGAAGAGGAATAATCTTTCTTACTTGGAAGATCCCATGGATCATATTTATATATATCCACTTGTTTGATGAGTTCAATAGGAAGTGATCTCTGCTGAATCTTTCTCTTTAGATAGAACCCAACTAGCTCTTCATCTGTCGGATGAAATCGAAAACCAGGTAGCATCACTTCATCAAGCTTTTCCACATCACTTTTGTTATCCATAGTTTCTCTAGTAAAAGTCTCAGTGCAAATCAAGAATGTAATTCTCTAGTAAAAGTCTCAGGGCAAAGTTTTCATTGGGATAGCAACTTAGAGCATAGTAATATAGTTTGAGGCCATATTGTCCCTTAAAAACTGCAACTTAAGGACCAAAGTGAAGGCTGTGGAGTTGTTTAAATCCAAATTTATGATCTCAACGAGACGAAAGAGTTGGTGTGTATGGAGATATGTTTTTCACACCTCCCATGATGTGCTATTGTTGGCTACCTCTTATATATTATTTTGAGTTATGGCAATCAAAACAAAATGACAAGGCAACCTTCTAATGAAATTAGTGTACAATATTTTTAATATGTTTTGAGTTTGAATAGTTTTTTGTTTAGGATGCGCTCTGATTAACGTTTGCCTACGTTTTGTGTACATCCTCTGGATGTTCCTCTAATTAAAATATGACTTTTAGGCCATTGGATCTAAAAATGGCAGTTTCTATTCTCTGATGAAAGCTTCTATACTTCCATATTTTTATTCTTTCTGCGACCTACGACCATGTAACCTACCTCATTTAATATTTTGGATTCGTAGATATTCATTAAACAAGGTTTTGAAAATACTTACAGTAAATAAGGCACTTAACCCCTCTCAATTTGGAACTACTCCCTCGTCATACATTAGTTGTCATGTTTCACTTCTCATGAGTCAATTTGATTAATTTTCGAAGCTGTATTGAATTAGATCAACTCAATATTTGTTCAAAAACTATACGAAAATTACAACAAGTTGCAATTTTTCTCATGTCTTTTTTTTGGTAAATATTTTTCTCATGTTAATATGAAGAAAAATATATTTTAAAATATTAGTCCAAGTTCACGTACTTTGACTCTCGAGAAGTGAAACATAACAATTAATTTGGGACGGAAGGAGTAATAAAGTCGCTAGTTGGATAAGGAAACACTCATAAAATGTTTGTCGTAAGTGTTTGTCTTGTCACTTTTGTCTTTTAATTGATCCATTTATTTGGTCGAATTTTCATTACAACCTTATAACTCCCACTTGGTTACAAGACCATTGAGTTCATGTGCAATGCTAGATGTGTACATAATATCAAGATAATTTTTTCTAGGATAAGTGGCAGAGAATACAACATAATTTTTCAATAACACGAGACTTTGGCTTAATTTACCATAAAGTATCTTACTTTGGAGGCAGTAAAAGAGGTTAAGACGGTAAATTTCCAGATTGATGGATCTGGAAATTTACGTCAGTGCATTGATTTAGGTTGGAATTTGGAGAAGTTTGAGTATAATGCAAGACTAGGTTAACCACATATTGTTTTACTACCAGCGTCAAAGTGGTGAGCATGTGCACCCAAATCCAATGAAGCTAATTAATGGGTAAATATTGCAGTTCACCAAACTGTAAGCCATGAGCAGCTTACCTACTAGAGTTGACTTGCTGTTTGACTGCTTCTGTAATCTTTTGATCACTTATTTCTATTATTGCAAAAATAAAATAGCTAGGAGATCACACATGCAACAAAAAGAATAAGAAATTAACTCGAAAAGTGAAAGAAGAAAAAGGAACACAAGTGCAAGAAAATGGAAGATGCTGTCAAATAGAAGCAGGTTATAGTAATTTGAAGATTTTGTGCAATGTTTTATACCTACTATTCTTATACTATTATCTTTAAGATTTTTGCACTGCTTAAGTAAGACGTTTAATAATCTTAATTATAAGAGTATTCGCTTTTGTTGCCCTTTATGAATTTCTTAAACATTCCCCTTAATTAACACATCATTAATTGAAGCAGTGCGGGTGAATTCGGAAAAATCATAATACATGTTTTTGTCCTGAAATAAGTGCAGTTTGTCAAAACTCAAAACAACTAATATTTGGGACTTTTATATGAGATATATAAACCCTGAAATATAAGTGGAAAATTCGTTGTTTTCCCATAAAAGGTAGGAGTATATAAAATGTTGGAAATTTCTTTCATGTACTCCTCTGCAACGTCGACGATGAATATGTCACATAATAAAATGCTTGAAAGAATTACATTACATCTTCAAAATGTATGCACACTTTGATAAAATATTACCTAAGTTTGAAAATGACTTTTTCATAGTTGCATATGTACACTGATGGGGATTGTGTGTAAGGACTCAATCATTTATCAATATATAAGCCTTATATCATAATAATTGTGGTCCAAAATCTTGCTATAACATGGGGCATTTGGATGGTTTATCAAATGAAAACGAATAATGAATAGCTTAATATAGACAACGCTTGGTGGAGCTTTTGCATTAGATTGCTAACCAAATGTCTGCTGGCTGGAGAGCAGATAATTAATAAATAAGCAATCCATAGTAAATATTGTTCATTCTTCAATGCAACCTTTTAACGTTTATGGCTCTCGTTAATTTCAATTTCCAATTAAAGAATAGGTCAAAGCTCATGTAACCAAAGATAAAAGGCCTCTTTTGTGTGTAAATTAATTATAAGCACATGTGTTTCACATTTTAAAATACAATTACAATTAATGCTGATAAAATGTTGAGAACTAACGGTGTAATCGAGCTCAGATTGAGCTCCAATGAAGAAAAAGGGAAAACACCCACACTGAGAAGTTTCGAGAAGCTGAGTAAAGCAGAAATGAAATTTGCTCAGTCGCCAAAGTATCTGTACAAAAGTATTTATACATGCGTACAAATATTACCAGCTCTAACCTCCACTAACTAATACCATAACTGCTTCATTACACAATTAGCCTAACTGATTACAAAAATAGCCTATATAGAAGAATACAAGATGACTAACTACTAAATAATCTCAACACCCCCTCTCCCCCTCCCCCCAAGTTGGAGGTGGGAAACTCGCAGCCAACTTGCTAAGTGAAAGAGTGTGTTTGTTGATTTAGCAAAGATATTTGCAAGTTGTTCATGAGCAGGGATGTTATGTAGTGAAATCAGACCATTTTGAAGCTTATCTCTTACAAAATGACAATCCACTTCTATATGCTTGGTCCGCTCATGGAACACTAGATTCTTTGTAATGTGAAGTGTTGTTTGGCTGTCACAAAACACAAGTATGGATAGGGAAAGAGGTACTGTGAACTCCTCAAGCAGTCGTGCAAGCTATACCAATTCTCCAACTACTTTTCTGACTGCTCTATACTCAGCTTCTGCTAAAGACAAGGATATATACTAGATTGTTTCTTTGATTTCTAACCGATTGGACTATCACCAAGTAACACTATGTAACCACAAACAAATTTTCTAATCTCAGGACAAGCATCTCAATCAGAGTCACAAAAGGCTCTTACTTTGTAATCTCTGTTGTTGGATAGGAAGAGGCCCAGAGATAGGTTCCCCTTCAGATATCTCAGCACATGTACATTTGCCTTTAAGTGACTGTCTCTAGGACTTTGCAAATATTGGCTCAAATGTTGAACACTATAAGCTATGTCAGGCCTAGTTCCTATAAGGAAGTTCAATTTCCTAATTAATTTCCCATAATAACTAGGATCTGGAAGTAGTGCGCCTTCTCCTGCTTTCAATTTTACTGATAAAATAAGAGGTGAGGTCACAGTAGAACATCCTACACAGTCAAACTCCTTCAGAAGGTCCTGAGTGAACTTCCTTTTGTGTGATCTGGACTCCATCCCCTTTGTAAAGTATCTCTAACCTTAGGAAGTAGTGAAGTCTGCCAAATCTTTTATTCTGAAAGTTTCATGCAGGAACCTCTTCAAGCTATTGATTTCCTCCAATTGAGCTCCTGTGATGATAACATCATCTACACACACAGCTACAAAAGTCATTAAATCCCATTTACCTTTATAGAACAGGAGTAATCAAACATAGAGTGCATATAACCTCTAGAACAAAGAGTTTCTGTCAACTTGGCATACCACTGTCGACTAGCCTACTTAAATCCATACAAGGATTTGTTTAACTTGCACGCTATCCCAGATTGCTCCACAAGTAAGCCTGGTGGTACTTCTATATATACCTCCTCATGTAAGTCTCCATGGAGAAATGCATTGTTCACATCCAATTGGAACATTTCCCATCCTTTCTTAATTGTTAACCCAATCAAAGTTCTCATTGTTGTCATCTCTACAACAGGTGAAAAGATCTCAGTGTAGTCCACTCCAACTTGTTGAGTGTAACCTTTCACAACCAATCTAGTTTTAAACCTTTCCACACTCCCTTCTGCCTTGTGTTTTATTTTGTATACTTACTTGCACACTATGGCCTCCAACTGGAAGTGGCACCAAATCCCAAGTATTATTGGCATGTAGTGCCTCAAATTCTTGAGTCATTACTGCTTGCCACGCAGCTATTGCAGCTGCCTCCTCATATGAACCAGGTTTACAGTTTAGTGACACATTCTTTATCAAATATTGAAAATCAATGGCTAAGGATATAAGGTCAGCGGGCTGCATATCAAGGATAAAGGCATTGAAAGAAAGAGAACATGTGCTTTGTTCATCATGAAGTGAAGTATGATCAGGGTGGGTTGGGAGTGCGTATGCATAGTCTCTCAAATAAGTGGGGAGTTTGTGAACTCAAGGTGGTCTGTTGTTTTCAGGAGTTGGGGTTGGAATACTTTTATTAGAACCAGATGACTATGTGTATTGTATGAGCTGCTGGGACTATATGGATTGTTCTGATCCTGGAGTTATGAAAATGAGATAACATGTTCAGTTATATCATGATGACCCCCATAATCATAATGCCCTGATATAGGTGTTGGTGACATTGTATTGTCATTGTGAGGTAATGCAGTGAAAGATGTAACAAAATAATTTGAACTAAGACATGTTGGTGCATTATTTTTTACATTTAGATGCATTTGAGGTAAAGGGAAAGAGGAAACATCAAAACCAGAAGACCGATTATCAGAATTTGATTTCAAGCCAAATGGAAAGATATTTTTAAGAAATAATACATCTCTTGAAACATTCATACTTTTTATGGCAAGATTTAATACCTTGTAACCTTTTGTCCCAAAAGGGTGTTGATCTTGGCTCAAACTTGTCTTTATGAATCTTGAGTGTGACTGGGAAGCAAAGACAACCTAGGGTGTGAAAAAGTGACCTTTTTTGGTAGAGTAGTTCGTATGGGCACTTATTTTTTTATAGAGGATGATGGCAGTCTGTTTATTAAGTAAATTAAAGTGAGGACACATTCACCCCAATATTGTAAAGGCTGTTTGGATTGACACAATAATGCTCTAGCTATTTCAAGGAGATACTTGTGTTTTCTCTCAACTATGCCATTTTGTTGAGGTGAATAAGGGCAAGTTTTTTGTGTATGATTCCTTTACTTTGTAAAAACATGGTGTTGGTAGCATTAACAAACGCCAGTCCACTGTCTATTCTAACTTTTTTGATGGTAGTCTTAAACTGATTTTCTACCACAGCAACAAAGCCTTTGATGACATGCAAGGTATTGCTCTTGCACATCAGAAGGTGTCCATGTAGACCTACTGTAATCATCTACAAAGATAATGAAATACTTATATCCATCATGAGTTGAAATATGATAGGGACCCAAAGATCTACATGCAACAGCTCAAAAGGTCTAAGAGCGTTTGTGGTACTTTGTGAAAAGGGGGATCTGCTTTGCCTGGCCATTGGGCTTATAGGGCAGAAAAATAATTATTTTGTGCAAAGGTAGTTGGAATGGATAAGATGTCCCTCATTTTGACAAAAGGCACATGGCCCAATTTATTATGCCACAAAATATCTACATTATATTTCCCAGAAGAAGATGAATTTGAAACAAAACTACAATCTTTATGGTATTCAGAAGAAGAAGAAGCATTTGAAACAGAACATTTATTTTTATTGTTTTGAAACAGAAGTCTCTATAACGGACTGCACATTATTTCTGTTGTGTGTGTAAGTGGTTGTGGATGCAAATGGTGCAGAATTAGTACTATGTGATGAAACAGTAGAGTCAAGCGCAGAAGAAAAAAATTACTATTGCATGAATTTGAGCAATGGAAGTAAAGATTGCCTTTAATTTCAGCAATCTCCAATGGCCTCTTCAGTGAAGGGCCTTGTAGAAGAAGACATGATAATTTTATGTATACAACTATGCAATCACGTTGTACAATTAGGAACGGACAGAAATCAAATTAAATTTAAAACTGGGCACATAAAGCACCTTTCTTAGAATAAACTTGGGACAAAAGTGTCACCTTCACTTTTTATCCATTGGATAATGAAACTAGGTAATGGCATATTAAAGTTTTAGTGTTAGATAGTAACATTTTATTGTAGGTCATATGGTTTGTGGCTCCGGAATCAAAAATTCACGAGTCAACATCTGATTTAGAGTGTTCACACAACTAATTACTATTATCAACAAAGGAAGAACAAGCAACAGTGCATGCAAAGTTTACAGCTCCTCCAGTCATGCTCGTGTCGCCTGGCTTCTCCCTTGTGTTTCTTGGTTGAAGTTTCTCCAGAATGCTGAGAAGTTGTCCATACTGCTCTTGAGTTAAGTGCTACATAATCCTTCCTTGTTCATGAGGATTTCCTTCGATTTCTGGAACATTAGGCCATTTCATTTGGTGCTCCAAATACATTTGAAGCAATTCTCTTTCCTTTATTATTATTGTTGTAACTGGAAAATTTTGAGTTTTGAGGATACCTATGGAGCTTGAAAATTTTGTCTTTAGTATGTCCTGCCTTCTTGCAATACTCACAAAACAGACGAGGCTTGTTTGAAGAATATCCTTCCCTATTTGCATTATTCTCAGCAGTGTATCTATTTGTATTATAGTTGGTTTTGAAGATATTGTTTTCAACATTGCATATTCCATTACAAATTGGTTATGTGGCTTGACTTTCCTTTATTATTCCTCTTAAATGAGCATAGAAAAAGCTTGTGCAATGCTAGGTAACGGGTTTATCATTAACCTCTCACTACAGTATATACCTCATTCAGCCCCATTAAGAACTGAATTAGTCTCCTATCTTGCTATGCCTTGTGCATGTTTGCCTTGGCTCCACAAGTACAGGTGCAATTGCATTGAGCATGTATATTTAGGGTATTGAGTTCTTCCCAAAGTTTCTTCAATTTGTTATAATAGTTAGTGATATCAAGAGTTCTTTGGCTTATATCACTAATTTCCTTTTGAAGTTGATATAGCTTGGCATCGTTAGTTTGGTCATACCTATCCTCTAGTTCCTGCCACAATTCCTTTGCATCCCTAACATTGCAGACTATCAGCCGAATCCTTCAACAGTGAGTTGAGAATTCATATCATCGCATCGTTCCTATTGATCTAAAGTAGCATGACCTGCATCTGCTTTCTTAACCTTTTCGATAATATATCCGATCTTGTTCATCACTGGCAATACCCTAAGTATTCCTCTCCTCCAGGATCTATATCTCTTGCCGTCAAATGCCACTGGTCTGACATTATTTGACGGATGCATATATAGAAGGTTAGTCGAATCTAAAGTTTCTTTGTCTTCTGCCATGAATCAAGATGTAGAAAATAAATCTCAATCAATAGCAATCAATTTCAGCGGAAGTAATTTTTCTCCTATGATCCTTGCTCTAACTGAGCTGTATCGACGACTTCAGAAGAATTGAATGAAGCGCTGAGAGATATTGAACAAATTGAGTATCTAGAGTGAGAAACGGAGCCTATGCTTTGATATCATGATAAAATATTGAGAATTAATAGTGTAATCGAGCTCAGATTGAGCTCCAATGGAGAAAAAGGGAAAACACTCACACTGGGAAGCTCCGAGAAGCTGAGTGAAGCAGAAATGAAATTTGCTTAGTTGCCTAAATATCTGTACAAAGTATTTATACACGTGTACAATTGTTCCCAGCTCTAACCACCACTAACTAACACCCTAACTGCCTTATTACACAATTAGCCTAACTGATTACAAAAATATCCTATATGGAAGAATACAAGAGGACTAACTATTAAATAATCTCAACAATTGCCGAGGAACTAGAAAGAACAAAAATAAAAGTTAATATGGTCAATTTCATTATTAATTTATATTAAAAGATAAAAATTTTAACGTATAAAAACAGCTAAAAAAATCAACTAAAATAGATCGGAGAGAGTACTTATGTAACAACAACAAGAAGAAGTTTGGGGAATATTGCTTGGCCCCCGTGAAAATTTGATAACGTTGTGTCCAGTACATGTGTTGGTTATTGCAGTACTAAATATTCGCGTAATGTGACCAGTGAAATTTTATAATTTATATGTGCTTTTCTTAGAATCTAATGAAATTTTTTCTTAGAATCTGATGAAATTTTTATTAATGTTTTTGGTAAAATATCTGATGCATTATGCTTCTAGAATTCCTATTCACGCGGCAACTTGCGTTATTTAATTGGTCTATGTGAAAGCAACCTTTAATCCTATATGATGCATGTTCATATCTTGAGTTATTAGTATTTCATTAACTTATGTTTCAATAAATACGACCCTAAAACAGAGGTGGATTCATAGTTTTAAGAGTATGGGTGTACTATTACAAAAATATAAATTCAACATTTATATTTGACAAGTTCAGACTTTAGCTTCTTACTACAAACCTATTATCATTTTAAAATTAAAGGTTGAAATTAATTTTTTGTTGTAATTTTAATAATTTAACATGTATATTAAAATATTGAGATCATTGAACCGTTGACAATATGCTACAATATACTCCCATGCTATTAGCTTTAATATAGATATTTGATTTAATTATATAAAAATTTGAGATGACAAGAGAAGATTAGGGATTTAAATGTGTTCGATTTGGAAAATTTGAATGAATAAACGAAATAAAATAATAAAAATAAAAGATACTTAACTAAAACACAAGAGGGGACACTATATATACCCACAAACGTGAGATTCAAAACAGTGAGCTCACTTTTAGAAAAAGAAAAAAAAAAAAACAAGATAGGCATGAGATTAAAGCTCCCACTTAACTTGTAAAAGTACACCCAATAATTATTGCACATTTTTTGAACTTGAGTCTACATATATAACTTTAAATAAAATTTTAAGTTATGTATTATTATACATAGTATAAATAAAGAAGTATAGATTCACGTGCCCAGGCTCTTCTTCGTAAATACGTCCCTACCTTAAAAGACATTAATATTTGGAGGGTGTGGGGTGGAAGAAGAGGTGATGAGACTTGTATTATTTCCGGAGTACAAATAACTGTCGCTAAATTTAAATACTACATTTCGATTTGTGACCGACTGATAAGTTGATTGTAACTTTAGAGACAGCAATAAGGCTGTTTGTAGATTTTGTGCATTTATTTTCGTAGAATTCTGAAAAGAATTGCATTGCCATGATGTGAACTCTTGTGAGGAGGACTGGAATATACGATATAGATATCTATCAAGTGGGAATGATATATTTTCGATTCCGAGGCTCGACAAAAGCAGAGAGTAGCGCCTGGTTGAGTTTGACAGCTAAATAATTAATGAATGGTGATCAGCGATCTATCAAAGCTAATCGCAAGTGTTAAGAACGCCTGGTTTAGAGCCCGTTTGGTCATGAGAATTTTTTCATTTTTGTTGACAAATTTTAATTTTTTTTTCGAAATTATTATTTGGTCATAAAATTTTCAATTTTCACTTGAAGATGAATTTTGGAATTTTTTGAAAATTTAAAAAATTTCAAAAAGTTGTTTTTTAAAATTTTCACTCATATCACTCACAAAAATTCAAAAACAACTCAAATTATATTCATGTCCAGACACAACTCTAATTTTCAAATATCATTTTTACTTAAAAAAACTTTAATTTTTTGAAATTTTACAATTCTTACGTCCAAATGCCCCCTTGATGTATTTAAGTATAGATTATGGGTGGCCAGTTTTACTCTAGATTGAAATAGCCTACCAGGACTACTTGATTGGCTTTGTTATTAAACAACGTTAGGCAAACAAATTAACAGTAGTTAGAGACAGTTTTGACTAATAAACTAGTGTTCTCGTTAATGAGACATTACTTAAGTATGAAGGCTGATTTCCAAATTGTACTTAGTTTAAATTCTTAGATATTGAGTATGAGTCCAGGATCGCTACAGGAAATAAAATTTTCAGTTAACATATTCTGCGACTACCCTTTTAGTCACCATAAAAAATAAAGGCCGATCCAACATAATCACAAATAGTTTCGGCAGCAAATTATATGCCATTTTTGAATAGCGATCTACTTAAAATTTTATTTTACGATACATTTTTTACTTTTTGAGGCGAACTTAGATCACAAAAACTGATTTGTCTTATTATTACCTTTTGTGGCAAAGAAGTGAGAACAGCAGGGGGACCGAGAAGTTTACACTTAGAAACTTCGTATTACAATCAATCCTATGCTAGCACTCATAGGATCCTTTTCAATTTGTTGGAGAAAAATACACTACAGCAAATATGAGCTACGATATTTAATTAATGACACTTATAATAAATGTCAGCAAAGAGTTCATTTAGTGACATTTGTTAGAAAATGTGGCAAAAATATTAATATTTGATGAAAAATGACAGAAATAATTGTGACATTTGATTTAAATGTTATATAAATTAAGAATAAAACAACATTTAATTAGTGATATGTATAGCAATGCCAAAAGATTACTAATTTCAAAAGAAAGAGAAATTTTCCAGAACTTCCCACCCAAATCTCCCTCTCAAATCTCTTTTAGAAAAAAACCTACTCCGCAACCTGCCTCTCTTAAAACAATTCACGTTCATTTTTTCCCTCCTCAATTTCTATCCCGTCCGAATTCCTCCACCCCAACCATGAATCAAGAGCCTTCAGGAATAATAGTATGAAATATACTCTCTTCTTGCTTGATTCTCTATTTCCTTCTCTTTCTCTACTGCGCATTGGAATAACTCCAGGTTAGCATTTTTTTCCTTTTTTCGAATTCTTTCTTCTTTCTGGTGAGAATTTTGATTTCTAAGAGGAATTCAATCATATTTATTTATTGCACCACTTGTGTCCTATGTCTTTGCAGCAGAAGAATTGGGAGTTTAGGGTTTTGAAGCTTAATGTATGTTGTGATTTAGTTTGTGGTTGTAATTGTGTGGTGATCTAGAGATAGATTTGTTTGGATGGAAGTTGTGTGGGAAGTTATCACACAACACAGGTTAGGCGCTCCGACTGTTTGACAAAATGCCTAAAAGATCATCTTAAACTAAATGGCATTCCTTATTGTTTATTAATTTCCAAGTATGAACTAAATTGATGAGGTTTCCTCAATTCTTGTCTGATTCGATGATCTGTAGGTCAGAAACAAAGAATTTTTCAAATACTTAAGGCTTCCTTCAAGTTAAATTGTCAAGATATGACTTCAAGTTGTTTCTCCTCCCTTAAATGTCTTATGTTTCTCTCAGGGTTCCTGATGCACTACAAAGAGCTCAACTTAGAGATGTGCTGACTTTGGGGCTTCGCATTACCAGGTATTTATTCTTGTGCACTTAATAAAATAATTAGTTGCATGATCATGTTAACCATCATCAGATATGCATGAAAATATTATCCTGCTGAAGGAGAATGCTTGTAAGTAAACTTCACATCCATTTGTATCATTAGCTTTATACACTAAGGTTTTGTTTAGTTTGTATAGTGTGATAATTAACTCTTAGCTTTCGAAGGAGAAATTCTATAATGATTAGTCTGCTATATCTAAACATAGGGTGTTATTTACTTTGCTAATTGTTTCTGTCCCTACGAATTTGATGGCCAAACAACATCTTTTTTTCTTAATATTATGTGTTTTTACTTAGCAATTTTGTTCGTTGATGGCAGATAACTTGTGGAATTCTTCAACTGGTAGTCTTATAAGGATAAGGATACTCGTAAAAATAGCCGCACTGTATAAATTCATTTTATTAAATCATTCTCGAATGTAGATTATGTGATCTTCTTTTGACTTTCAATGACCTGCTAATTTATTTTGCAGTTTATGAAAACATAGGTTGACTACCGCAGACAATATTTGCCCGACGTTTGTCTCAATTCAATAGAGTATCAAATGGGTGGAAGCACAAAAATGTTGGAGCTAAAGGGATGTAGCAGAAAAAGTGGAAGACAGAGTTAAGGAAGTGAAGAAATCTGTTGCAGAATTTGTTACAGTTTGCTGGAATCCAGTCTAATAATTGCATTTTACTTTGTTTAGTTGTAAGGATGTACAGCTTTTCACAAATACATTCTTGTAATTAGTTACAGAGATCTTCTGTTTACTCATTTTATTACAATTCAAATTGTCTATGTTGAATGACATTTATTTATATTAGAAATTTGATGTTTATAATTTCATGTATATCAACATATAATTGTAGTTTTATATTAATAGTAATTGTTCTCTTAAAGTATGTGCAAATGTCAATGAGTAATTTTGACATTAGCAATTGTACAAGTGTCGTTAATAAACTCGAGAATTTCCCAGACACTTCTAAATGTACTTGCTGACATTATGTGAATTGTCACAAATTTTAACATGACATTTTCATAAAAGTCAGTAAATAAATGTTATAAATCTTTTACCGACATTAAAATAAATGTTGGAAAATCTCCAACATTGAAATTTATGACATTGGGACTAAGTGTAAAGTAAATGTCGGAAGCAATTTTATGAGATTTATATAACTTAATGCGACATTTATAAATAGATCATATTTGTTGTAGTGAATAAAACCAGCAAATATATGGTGATTTTGACTCCATGTCTGAATCATTAGAGTAAAAAGAATCCAAAAAGAATGTAGACATTTTGTCCCTTTTGAAGTATTCGTTGTCTTATGATTGCATCATCAAGTAGCATTCAAGTGACAAGATATTGTAGACTTAATTAACTGAATTAAAATAGCAAGTTTTGGTTTGGTTAATCGCTGCTATCTTGTCACATAACAGTACAAAATATTGTTACCAGAGGACCCATGTTTAACAGATTTATGTTTTGATCCCTGAAAAGAAGAGGATGTAACACAGTTTATTGTAGGAAGAAAAATTAACCAAGTCTTGATGTTAACATGAACAGCATCAGCAATATTATAACCTCTATTCACATTCATCTACCTGCAGAAATAATTAGTCGCTAACTTCCTTTTTGGCGTTTGCATTAATTAGGATTTAACTCGATTTATACAATTCTGATGGCGTAATGTTGGTTTAACATGTGACAGAAAGTTATAATTTTTACTGGTTACCAATTACTACGCGTATCATAGATATATGATATTGTAATTTGTAATTACCTTACGGATCTAATTATGTACGTATCTTCCACGTAGTCTTGTTGAAGGACTGTGAAAGAAGGATTATCACTTTGAGATTAATAAATCCCTAAACAATTGGAGTGTTGGCCATCATGCGCACCCAATAAATTAATCTTTGTTTTTATCTTTTTTCGTTTTCTCAAATGCCTAACAATCCAAACAGCCAATCATTTTCAAAAAAAAAATAAGCTATTAGCTCTTATTTGACGGGTTGTTTTACTTGTTTGTTGCAATGATTGTGAGTAGGGGTGTACATAGGTCAGGTTGATTCGGATTTTTCAATTATCAAATCAAATTAATGGTGTCGGATTTTTAAATTTATAAATCAAACCAAACCAATAAAGTTGGGTTTTTCAATGTCGATTTTTCTCGGGGTTTTTGGATTTTCGGATTTTTTCCCCGTAAGGTCTTCATAGCATAAAATATGTAATTTGTGCTCCAAATATTTCTTAAGTCCTAGTAAAATACAACTATATAAAAACTGTGAAAAATTTTAAGAAATATTTATAAATTATATTACAACAAATATTATATGTATAAAATATTTTTAAAAATTATATAAATGTACTATCGGGGTGGTTTGGTTTCGGTTTGATTTTTTTAAGTTAAAATCAAACCAAACCAAATCAATTATGGTCGGGTTTCATTTTCCAATACCAAACCAAATCAAACCTAACCACATTGGGGTTTTTTTTTTTTTTTTACAGTTTAACTCGGATTATCGATTTGGTGCTGTTTACCGATTTTCTTTGTACACCCATAATTGTGAGCATTGAGCTTGAGTCAATTGACGGGAACTCCAGCGAGTCTATTACTTAGATGATCACCCAACTATCCAAAACTATGGATTAAAGTCGCTTTTCTTTTGTTTGTAGGTAACACGAAAGTCACCCAACTATTCATATTGCACACAAGTAGTTACTCAACCGGAATTATTAAACTTTTCAATGGAAAAATGTAAGGTGGTAGTTCACGTGGACTTTTTATATTTTTGGACCAAATAAAATAATTAACACCCAAACAAACATAGAAAATTCACTCATACACCCAACCCGTTCCATTAAAAATAAAAATTCACCCCTAATTAAAATCAAACGCTAAAACACATCCCTATTATAAATACCTCTCTCTTCTTCTTATAAAAAGTAGTATTTTTTTTATTTATGGATTTACTTCTAATTTTATAAGATAGTAATGGGTATGAAGTTAGAGATTAAAGAGAGTGATCTGTATTCTTCTTTTCTTAATGACCTGTTTTCTGCTTTTCACGATTTTTCTTCTGAATTTTTATACGAAGAAGAAGAGATATTCATTTGCAATAGGAATGCATTATAGCCTTTAAATTTATTTAGCGGGTGAATTTTTATTTTTAGCGGGTTAGGCTGGATTTTTTATGTTTTGTTTGGGTATTAATTATTTTCATTTGGTAAAAAAATTCACACATTTTTCTATCGGAAAGTTTGATAATTTTGATTGAGTGATCATTTGTGTGAAATAGGAATAGTTGAGTGACTTTTTTATTACAAATGAAAGAAAAATAACGTATTACAAATGAAAAGTGACGTTAGTTCATAATTTTAGATAGTTCAATGACCATTTGCGTAAACCGAAGAAAAATTTTATACACTATAGTATAAGCGTTCAGCAAGCCTCTGTAAGGTGCACGTGCAGAGTCCTATCTTGAGATTGTAACGAAACGTTTTTGGTATTACTAAATAAAAGTTTGTGATGCTAATATTGTTATAAAAATATATTGAAAATAAACCAGTAGAATAAACTCAAGCAAGATATGTTGAAATATTAGATTGAGAAAATTGTGAGATCAGCCTCCATCATTTCTAAAAATAAAAGACAGCCTTACAAATCAAGACAAATAGATTTCTAGGCTGATTTTAAGCCATTCTCTTTATTGTATTTCCATTATTGATGAACTATATAGGCTATAAATTTTGTATTGGTTCCATTGATTAAATAATTAAAAAAAAAAAAAAAAACCTTTATCTCATTCCTCTGTTATCATTGACAACATGGTATCAGAGCAGTGTTGATGATCCTATCATCTACCAAAACCAAACCCGCCATGTCCGATACAGATAATAGCCTAGCCATTCAAATTGCCAACCTCTTAAAAAATGGCATTCAAACCCAAACTCAGAATTCCAAACCAAACCCCTCCGATAGCCTAAAATTAAGCCTAAACCTCACAAGCCAAAACTATCCTCTATGGGCTCGGATGATGCGAGTCGCCATAGGGGGGAAATCGAAAGCCTTTCTAAACCATCTAACCAAAGACCCACCAGAACCCGCTGATAAAAAATATGACCAGTGGGAACAAGATGATCTTGTCGTTTTTTCGTGGCTTATTCAAAATATTGAGCCAGCCCTTGCCAGTAATTTAATAGAGTTCCCAATAGCGAAAACGCTATGGGACGCTCTTATGGTCACGTATAGTAGCGGCAAAGACAAACTCCAAACTTTCGATCTCCACGTCAAGGCAAATGAGTTCAAGCAGAATGGCGTACCGTTAGAGGAATTCTGGATTGTGATGCAGGGCATCTGGGGAGAGATTGAACGGAGAGACCCTAACCCAATGACCTGTGCTACCGACATCGCTGCGTATAATAAAATCAGGTCAGAACACAAATTATTTCAATTTCTCAATGCAATCGACCGGAAGTATGACCCAATTAAAAGGGAAATACTCCGGTGGGATGAAGTATGACCCAATTAAAAGGGAAATACTCCGGTGGGACCCTTTGCCGACGGCCGAAGCTGCTTATGCAACTGTCCGGAAAGAGACAGCACACCAAAATATTCTCGGATCAGTATCACAAGGGTTAGCATTTGGCCTAAGTTCCACCGGTGATGCCGATGGGTTAGGGCTCGTTTCAAAAGGCCGCTGGTCACACCAAAAGTTTAATGCGTCATCATCCCGGATTGATAAAAATAAACTGAAATGCGACCACTATGGCATGACAAAACATACGAAAGAGCAGTGCTTCAGACTCGTGGGATATCTGAAATGGTGGGCTGATGGCCACAAAAAGGGAAAAGATGGTAAGGCGGCAGCCGCCGTGGGTAATCAAGAGACCACCAGCAGCGGCGGCCACCACCGGATGACAACCAGCAAGGAAGATGAAGCTGTGCGGTGTTTTGCAGCGGTAAAAGAAGAAGCGACGAATGATGCAGAAGTAACAGAATGTGACCCTCAAGTTCCTGATGTGCCTCAAAAATCTGGTACGGTTGGGGAAGTCAATATGACAACAAAAAATAAAAAGAACAATAATTCATGGATATTTGATTGCGGTGCTATGGACACAATGACCTTTGATATTTCCGACATATGTTCAAAATCAAAACCTCGGAAATCTCGAATTCATACTGCAAATGGGGAAATAATTCAAGTGAAAGGAGGAGGAACCATTGAAATTTCACCAACCATGAAATTATCAAATTGTCTTTATGTTCCATCTTTATCACACAAATTGTTGTCAATAATTCATGTTACGAAAGAACTGAATTGTATAGTCCTAATTCACCCTACTTTCTGTATCTTACAGGACATCAGGACGGGAATGATCATTGGGCGTGGTACTGAGCACCAAGGATTATACTATGTGGATGAAGTGACTCGACAAGGTACTGTGATGCTAGCTCATGGAACTACAGAAAGGGATGCTTGGTTATGGCACAGAAGATTGGGACACCCATCCACTAGTTATTTGCATTGTTTATTTCCTAATTTATTTCCTTCAAATAAAGTCTTAAATTGTGAGACGTGTGTCTTGGCCAAGAGTCATAGACATACCTTCAAACCGAATAATACTAAGGTTGATTTTCCTTTTTCATTAATCCATTCTGATGTATGGGGACCAGCAAAAGTTGTGGGGAGACAAAACTTTCGATATTGCTTACTATTTATTGATGATTGTACACGCATGACTTGGACTTATCCCTTGACAAATAAATCTGAAGTGTTTGAAAAATTCAATATTTTTTCTACCATGATTAAAACCCAATTCAAAAGCAATATTCAAATTCTAAGATCAGATAATGGAGGAGAATTTGTGAACGCTTCCATGAAACATCTTTGTCGGGAAAAAGGGATAATTCATCAAACCACATGCCCTCATACACCCGAACAAAATGGTGTTTCCGAAAGAAAAAACCGCATTCTCCTATAAATGACTCGTGCCCTCATAATTGAGTCTCATATTCCAAAATATTTTTGGCCCGAAGCTCTTGTCACAGCAACCTATCTTATAAACCGCCTCCCAACTAAAGCTCTTGACCTAAAAACTCCAATCCAAATGTTGTCTAAATTCCATAAACCTCCTTCTACACTTACTCTCGAACCTCGTGTCTTTGGATGTTCTGTGTTTGTCCATATACCTAAAACAGAACGGTCCAAACTTGACCCGTGTGCTGAAAAATGTGTATTTGTGGGCTATGGAGTCAATCAGCATGGATACCGGTGTTACAGTTCGAAAAAACGACACATGTTCACTACCATGAACTGTGACCTTCTTGAAACTGAATACTTCTATAACACCCAATACTCTGGTTAGGGGGGAACAGAGTATAGTGACACATTGAGTTGGTTGAAATGGATGCCATCATCAGAAGAAGGTAATCACAGTACCCAAACCGAATCATTTCCACAATTCACGGCACCCACAATCAGTATTGCTAACAATGATCTTCCCAACCCGACGTCCGAGGTAAGTAGTTCTGAAATCCATGAGCATGTTGATTCCCCTATGTCCGTTGATTCATCCATTAATTTGCAAACACATGAGAATATTGACACTCCTGAGTCATCGAACAATGAGACAGAGCAGTCATTTCAGGATGAACAGGGAAATCAAACTGAAGCTGAACCAACTGGATACGTTTTACCTCCAAGAACCAACAGAGGAGTTCCTCCCAAAAGATATTCTCCTGAAAAAGAAGGTCGGAGTTCAAGATATCCGATGGCAAACATAGCAAGGGGGAACTTGTCAACAGAAGCCCGTGCCTTTGCTGCAGCTCTGTATTCAGAAGAAATTTCAGCTACTGTTGAGCAAGCTCTAGAATCAGATGATTGGAAAGAGGCAATGAAAGCCGAAATAGATGCACTAAAGAAAAATGACACATGGGAAAAATGTAACCTCCCACCTGGAAAAAAACCTGTAGGGTGTCGCTGGGTCTTTACTATAAAATATAAGCCGGATGGAACAATTGAGAGATACAAAGCCCGTCTAGTAGCCAAAGGTTATACTCAAACGTATGGGATTGACTACTCCGAAACTTTTTCTCCAGTAGCCAAAATTGATACAATAAGGGTTCTTTTTTCAATAGCTGCAAATAAAGGGTGGCCACTCCATCAGTTCGACGTAAAAAATGCCTTCCTACATGGGGAGTTTAAAGAAGAAATCTATATGGAAGCTCCTCCCGGATTCACTGAAAACTCTAATCCTGGAGAAGTATGCCGTTTGAAGAAATCTCTATATGGGCTAAAACAATCCCCCCGAGCCTGGTTTGGCAGATTTACGCTAGCTATGAAGAAGTATGATTTTAAACAGAGTAATTTAGATCATACTCTGTTCCTTAAACGAAGAGACAAATTTGTTACCTGTCCAATTATCTATGTCGATGATATGATAATCACAGGAAACGATGAAGATGAAATGACAAAGTTAAAAGCAAGTTTGTTCAAAGAATTCGAAATGAAAGACTTGGGCAGACTCAAATATTTCCTTGGGATCGAAGTACTAAGGTCCAAACAAGGGATCTTCATTCGCCAACAGAAATATATCCTTGACTTGTTGGCAGTAACAGGGATGATTGACTGCAAACCTACAGATACTCCCATGATGGTAAACCAAAAACTTTATATGGAGGAAGGAGCTGAGCTGGCAGACAAGGAGAAATACCAGCAAATGGTGGGAAAGTTAATTTACCTCTCACATACCCGTCCAGATATAGCCTACGCAGTTGGAGTGGTTAGCCAGTTCATGCATCAACCTCAAGTTGCTCACATGGAAGCCGTATGGAGAATTATTAGGTATCTCAAAGGGACACCTGGTCATAGAGTTTTGTTCAAAACAAATGGACATTTAAAGATTCAATTATACAATGATGCCGACTGGGCAGGTGATAAAGGAAATCGGAGATCAACATCTGGTTCTTTCACTCTAGTTGGCGGGAATCTTGTTACATGGAGGAGCAAGAAACAAAAGGTGCTAGCTCTCTCGAGTGCTGAAGCAGAATTTCGAGGGATAGCACGGGGACTAGCAGAAGTTCTACGGATACGGAAACTCTTAACTGAAATTGGGTATTCTCCCACCAATGCAAGCCAGATCATGTGTGACAACAAAGCTGCAATTCAAATATCAGAAAACCCAGTACAACATGACCGAACAAAACACGTTGAAGTAGACAGACACTTCATCAAAGAGAAACTCGAAACCGAGCTCATAGAACTTCCATTTGTTCGATCAGAAGACCAGCTCGCAGATATATTAACAAAAGCAGTCAATGGAAAAATTTTCAATCACTGCCTTGACAAGTTAAGTATTGAAAATCCCACTACTCAACTTGAGGGGGAATGTTGAAATATTAGATTGAGAAAATTGTGAGATCAGCCTCCATCATTTCCAAAAATAAAAGACAGCCTTGCAAATCAAGACAAACAGATTTCTAGGCTGATTTTAAGCCATTCTCTTTATTGTATTTCCATTATTGACAAATTGTATAGGCTATAAATTCTGTATTGGTTCCATTGATTAAATACAATAAAAAAAAAAAGGAAAAATCTTTATCTCATTCCTCTGTTATCATTGACAACAGTAAATATTATAATTTTATCCAACACGTGAGTACTTTCTTGAAGAAATAATTTAAGTTAGGAAGGGTATTAAAGTCGGTTAATATTTCAAGGATATTTTTATCGTGCAACATTTAGCGTGGAACATTCGTGCTTATTTTGGTTTACTTTGAGGCTTCATGATGCATTAGTATTTTTTTTTTCAAAATTGCTAGCTGCTTTTAACCAGAGAGTTGAATATATTCTTATTGATTTAAAATTAATCTTCCATTGTATGCATGTTGGCTTTAGAAAAAGAAAATACACCCATCATGTTAGTGAGAAACTTAGATCCATCAAATGACATATGTAATGGTACAAGGACGGTATATAAAGGTTTTGACAATAACATCATACATACAAAAATCATGATGGGTCAATGTTCTACCAAGCATGTGTTCATCCTTAGAATTTAATTTTTGCCTCTGAAAAACGAAGAGCATCCTTTAAATTTTAACAAAAGTAAATTTCTTTACGCTTTGTGTTTTACAATGATAATAAACAAAGCACAATGGCAAACAATTCCAAATGTATCCACCGCAATATGTTTCTCTTTTTGACAACTATATATTGCATTTTGAAGAGGAATATTAATGTCCATAATAAAAATTATTATCTTGACGGAGCAACCAAAGCGTTAGAAAATTTTATTAAAAAAAATAAGGCCTTAGTTTTAAATAGAATGATTACATAATTAAATTTAATCATGAAACTCAAGTAAGATATAGTTAGATAGGATTCTTTTAGTTACCAAATCTCCTCGTAATTAAATCTCAATAGTAAGGATAATTCAAAAACAAACAAAAAGCAAAAAAATAAGTGAAAATAAGAAGTGATATTATCTGGGGCAATGCATCCACTAAGTCACATGCCATCAAAAATTGATGTAAAGTCAAAGGACATACAAAGGACCTCATAATTTTGGAGCTCTCAGAACCATCCAAACTATAATAGTGATTTCAATTATCACAAACTACACTATTATCTCTGGTTTCAAAATAAAAAATTTAATTGTCTTTGAAATTACAAATATTAAGAAAATAATTAAATGACTATTCACTAATATTAGTAAAATAGTTAAATAACTCTTTTGTTAAGTGTTTATTTTTGTAGTAGCTGAAACTTTACACTTCAAAACGAAAGCTATCAAAATTTTCGGCGATGAAGACCGTATAATAAGGCTTCTGCTATAAATGTGTTCGCCTATATAATTCGGGAAAAGAAAATTAAATAAGGTAAAATTGGATAATTAAAATAGAAAAAAAGTAACACTCCTAACTCGAAAATAATAAAAAAGAACTCTAACTAAAGGAATAGAAAGTGCTCGAAATAAGAAATACCACTAAACCTTAAAGTTGTGTATAAGTCCTAAAAACCGAAAAGAATTGCAATTTTGACGTTTGCCTTATGTGTAGTTTAAACAGGAAAAGAATTATAGCTTTAGGTGATTTACCATTATATCCTCAAATTTATAAAAATATTTAAGGTTATAAAAGTCGATCAATATTTCGAAGATATTTTATTCGTTCAACATTTAGTGTAAATTATTCGTGCTTTTATAATAATATAGATAGATATAGATATATATGAATATTTTTTTTTAATAAAACAAAAAAAAGGGTTAAGGCCTCTTTACCAAATTTTGCTTTAGGCTACTACTATGATAAACCGCCACTTGTGGTGAAGATGACCATCAATTAGTTGCTGATACGTGCATACTGAATCTTACAACAAATGACAAGAGTTAATAAACCCGGGTTAAAAAGGAGGAACGTTAACTTAGTCAACAATATTGCCTAAGGAAAACAAATCAACAATTCACAGTTTCATTAGATACACTTGTCAATAGGATTGAATGAGAGAAAACTTAGGAAGTAGCATGTATGATGTTGTACTGAGTATAGAGTCAGAATGAATTTCTCAGCACTTACAAATTGTATGTCAGAAATCCAAGGAATGTAAGGGGTCTGCACATTTGAGTCCTAGGATCTATTCTCTTTCTGAAGATTGCCTGTTTTCAGAGTCAGATTGTCTGACCTCTTCAATCATTTTAACAACTTCCTCCATGTTGGGTCGCATGTCCGCGACCTTTGCAACACATGCCATAGCAATTTGCAGCATCTGTACCATCTCCTCTTCAATGTTTTGAAATCTCATCAAATCGACGTCAAAAACCTCTGATGTCCATTCCTCCTTAAGAACTGACTGGACCCACCTAGGAAGGTCAACCATGTCATCGCGCCCCGGTGATTGCATTGGCTGCTTTCCAGTAAGCATCTCAAGTAGTAAGACACCGAAGCTGTAAACATCTGATTTATGACTATGCTTTCGGGTTTCTATCACCTCAGGAGCTCGGTACCCTGGATAACGAGATGGAGCTGCAGGGAAGTTCATTATAGGGGCTAAACCAAAATCTGAGACACAAGCTTCTAGATCTTGCTTGAGTAAGACATTCGAGGACTTTATATTTCCATGAGCGAATTTTGCACCACCCGTTGAATGAATGTGGGCAATCCCCCTTGCTGCTCCAAGAGATATTTTAATTCTCGACTCCCAGTCTAGTGGAGTTCTTCCAGAAGTCCTACTTCCTATAATGACAGTGGAGTTTGACAGGATTAGGGAATAGAAATATCAGCAGTACGTGTTCACCATTAGCAGAATACTTTACACTAGTAAATTATGCAGGTTAGTGAATGGGGAATGAGTTCACTTCTCGTGTAGTCTTCCACAAAAGATATTACGTATATTATGCATGAAGATTTTCAGCGCTAGCAGCTTTCCAGTTAGAAAAGCAGCAAGATAGTGCGAGTGATAAATTACACCTGTGGAGCAGTGATAGGTAAAAGAAAGCTGGCAAATGTCAATATGTTGCTATAGAAATGATAGATACAAGATTACATATCCGCACTCATATAATAGATGTAGAAAGATCAAACAGACGTATACATACAAAATGTGTTTCTTCTTCTCTAAGATCACAATTAGCTACAAGAAAGAATGCTCCTTTTCACACCAATTAGCAACTTTAAAGTTCAAACTCAAATTGTTTAGATTCGTTATGAATTATTTTTAGGAAATTGCTTGAGTGAAGTTTGTGCTTTATAAGGAGTTATTCTACTCATTCAATGACAAATGGCGTATCAAGTTGCTCCCCCAAACACCAGAAATAGAGAAAGGAAATGACAATAAGAGCAAAAGATGCCTTACCATGCAAGAGCATTGACAAGCTGCCACTTGAGAAATAACCATACACCATTAGCTTCTCATCCTTGGAATAATAGTAGGCACGTAAAGGAACAACATTTGGATGCTGTCTAACTCTACCAATAATTTCCATCTGCTGTTCAAAGTCCTTCCCCACAATGACTTCTTTTAATCTTTTAACCACCACTGTTGTTGACTCCTCCAAAATAGCCTTATAAGAAGTTCCAAAGCTCCCTTTTCCTAGCACTTCAGCCGAGGCCCTCAACAGATCCTCGAGATCGAAATTGTAAGAGCAGCTTTCAAAGAAAACCAGCTTATTTTTCTCATGTTCTTGCACCCCACTACTAAACTCTTCCCTCAGCTTTTCACTCCTTCCTCCACTTGAAGATTTCCCTTTCACCACACCTCTGCCATCACCCCTTTTCCTTTTCAGGCAGCACAAAACCACGATTAGAACTAGCAGAAAGACCAGCACAGCCCCTCCAGCGGCAATAGCAATAATAGCCCATAATTTAAGTTTCTTCCTTGAGCTTTTTTCTTGAGGAATACTTGGTGAAGGTGCAGGTGAGGACGGGGGTAGTGGTAGAACAGGGGAACAAGGATTTAAGGGTAGTCCACACAAGAATGAGTTCCCTGCAAAGGAAGAATTTGGAAACTTTTGGAGAGATAATGGAATAGAACCATTAAAATTGTTGTGGCTTAAATTTAAATGTCTTAGCCTTGGAAGGGTGATATTGGGTATAGGTCCAGAAAGCAAGTTATTTTGGAGGCTTAGACCAGTTAGCTGAGTCAAATTCTGAATTGTTACAGGAATCTCACCAATGAAGGAATTATGAGATAGGTCCAAAACTTTCAGTTTATTCGAAAAAGAAGAAGGAATAGGTCCAGATAAGTTATTGTGTTGTAAGAATAGGTATTGGAGAGAAGGAAATGAAGCGATATCAGAAGGAAGGTTTCCACTGAGACGATTGGATCGAAGGCTGAGAATCCTTACGGCATCCATCTTCCCGAGAGTATTTTCTGGAAGTGGACCAGTGAGACCAACTCCTGGAAGTCGTACAGCCACCACATGGGCCCCATCGGTACTACAAGTAATGCCTACCCAAGATGAGCAGATAGCGGTAGCAGGATTCCAGTTTATCTTCCAGCCATGCGGGACTGCCGCAGCAAAGTCAAGAAGGGCTTGTTTGTCCGAGTTTATATCACCAAGACTCAGAGGAAGAAGAGTTGCTACAATAAAAAGAGAATGTAGCAGTTGATTGGCGTAGCAGATTCTCATGAGGAGGCCTTCAAATGACTGAAAGCCACAATAATGTCAGTGCTGTGGTTTTCCTGGGATAATACAGTAGACAAACAACTTGAGAGCCAAACAAATACCAAAGAAGAAAGAGGGAGGATAAAAAACACATATTCACCTAGCAAACATCTCATGCTTTCACAGTTATTAAAATATCCTCAATAAAGATGTTTAGAGATGCACTTCTGAATCGAGTTTTCATGAACCAAAACTGGATGAGTTTTTATGGATGCCAAATTACAATAAATCTATGTTCAATTAATGTTTCTTTTTACACATACGTTCCAAAAGCACTTAGTAATGACCTTTGACTTGGATAATTCCTTATGAATGCCGAATAGTAATTGATCCATGTTCAACTAATTTTTCACCAGATGCAGAAGCGGACCAGTAAAACTAATCATGTTCTCACGGAAAAAAGAAAAAAAAAATAAAGAAAGAAAACAGCAGGTCAGATTACAACATACTAAGCTAAAAGCTCTGCAGACTGTCACAAATCTTATCCACCATACTAACAACATACAGTAACTTCAAAAGCTATTTAATCTCACAGATGGATGAATACAGCAGTATTAATTTGATTAGAAAAGTATATACTCCCTAGTAGAAGAAGACAACATTCTCAGAAAAATCTTTGGTTCACAAAGATTCAATTTTCAACTTCATGAACAAAGAGAGTCTTGAAGTAGAAGAGCAAGAGCTAAGATATAAAAATAGCTAGCACTTAAGTATTCTAATTCGAAAATATCTAATAATCAAAGGGAAGGAGAGCCACCACCCCTTAAGTCAAGCTGGGACTAGACTAACCCCTTTCATCACAAGCTTTTCACCCTCGTAATATTCTTAACCAAGATTGGAGCTTGTAACAGTTGATAAGAATAGCTACATCATAAATAGAAAATACCTACCAAAACAAGCACCCAAAATGTGTGATAGTGGCCAATAAAGTGGGAGGAGAACTATAAGGTCTGAGGTTCAAATCCCAATTGAGGCAAGAAAACGTTAGGTGATTTATTGCATATGTGTATGCATTGGTGGGTAGAGTCACACGGTAACTGTGCTGGTGAGAGGTGAGAGGTAGCAGGTACCTGAAATAGTGGAGGGCAGAGTTACATGGTACATGTGCTGGTGGGAGGTGGCAAGTGCCCGATGGAATAGTCGAGCTGTGGGCAAGCTAGTGCGAACACCACCGTTAAAATAAAAAAAATAAAAAAAGAACTACCACATTCATAATTCTTCTATCAAGCAAATGTCAAAGAGGGTTGGGAGATAGCAGGCACCTAATAGAATAGTCGAAGTACGCATAAGCTAGTACAAACAATACCATTAAAAAAATAAACTTACCACATTCATAATACTTCTCTCAAGCAAATGTCAAAGAGGGTTGGGTTAGTTGGGACTATTGAACAACCCCAAGTCTTATCAGGTCACAGTAATAGGGAATCCTAAGCTTCCATTAGACAAAGATAATTAATTTCTCCAATAATACAATTCAAAAGGACCAATAACATCTTCACTTTTTTTCAATTCTTTATATTTCCACAAAAGTCGAGCTGAACAGATACAGGTTGACAACCTTCAGAAACATACATAAGAAGACACAGTGAATTACCTCGAAAAATTAAAATTTTGAGAAACCCTTTAAAGTTTTAGGAGGAATGCTGAGGTTCTGAGGTCAAAATAACAAGTACCCATGAGAACTTTCGTATCGAATTTATCCACTGAATTTGGAAAGTACCAAGTTATAGTAACCACATTTTGCTTAAAATGGAAAGTGCACATATCGCAAAGCTGAGGAAGTCCCAAGGAAGAGGTGACCCTTTTGCTTAAGCTGAAGAAATAAACAATGGATCTATGCTTAATAGATAAAGGCAAATGGGGTACTCGAGAAAATGTTGAGAAACAGAAGGAGATGAAAATTGAACGAGTGTTAGATTGTTAGTGCAAGTGAAGACTGAGAAAGGGTAAGAAGGGTTTCAGATTTTCAGGATTTGGCTGATGGGATTGGCTTTGGGCTGCTAGACACTCCAGTTTTTCAACCAGAGAGAGAAAGAGAGGTTTTAATTGTTTGTTGTAATAACAGAGCATAAATGTAACGAATTTGTCAGATTTGTTTATGTTGGCGGAGCATAGATAACGGAGTAAACAGAATAAAGCCAACAACATTTATATTCCGTGACCAAAAAAATATATAAAATTTGTATAATTTTTGTATATAACATATATAATAAAAAAAAATATATATATATATACAAAATATATATATATTTCGACTATTATTTTAAAAGCGACAATATAATGTCATATGAAATTACACTAGTTTATACTCTCGGATTTATATAGGACTATTGCCTTCTGGTTGACTCACAAACTTTCAGACCCCAATATATTTTTGTCTAATTGACAATAGTATTTGAGCTAACTTACAATATCGTTACGATTATCCTCAAATTAAAAAATGTTCATCTGATGATAGTCAAAAAAATCAAAAGTTAGATAGAAAATTGGTTTGCTCCACTTGAATTACCAAAACAAAAGATACGTGAGAAATTATAGATGAAAAAAATTAATTTTTTTTTAAATTATAAGGTTTTATTCATAATAAAAGCAAATCGCAAAGGACTAGTACAAGTAAGGGGGGACAAAAGCTCCAGTAATAATGTTACCTCTATGCCTCGACTATATAATTACTCCTCTGCGCCTCACATTGTCCTTATGGCAGCCTCATGTAGAGGAGTCATGGGGTAGCTGCCGGCAAAGTCTCACGAGCATATAATCTCATAACCATATGGGTCTGTCCAAAGGCATAGGACCTATGCAACATATACTTGGCTTAACTTTACCATACCGATCCTGTTGAGGCAAATAAAAACTCGGAAGTAATGTTTGAACTTGTGAGGGAAAGTTGGACCACCATCACAAGAAGGCTGAGTTTGGCAATTACTCTCTTTTTGAGGTGGAGGTGGAGGGTTAGTTGGTATTTAATAGAAAAAAATTTAATGTTTAAATCAAATCACATTAAATTTATCACAAAAAAATTATGAATGAAATGAGACTATACAGTTGTTACCTATGGTTAAATTAGAGAGGCATATATAAGAAGACACATTGTTTCTTGATTTAACGTACTGTGTCTAATCGTCTTCTTTCCATTTCTTTTTCTTTTGGTGGGAGACAAATTTTAGCCTAATTTGATGTAGAAATATAAACTCTGAATCATAGAGATTAGTACAATTTAACTTGGTCAAATATTTATTTAGAACACTTAAATGAATATTCTTATCTCTCCTTTAAACAAATATTTGTACCCCACTTATCTTTTTCTTTCTCCAATCTGTCTTCTATCTTCCTTTTTGAAAACATTTGAAGACCTGACTATCTTTATTGTTTGACAATTAACAGTTTATCTTGACCCAATATGCTTGTCTTTTGGTTAATACTTCATAGGCTTCTCTAGACAAAGTAATTCTTCCGTTAGTCATGCTTGGAAACAAAGTGCCCAAAAACGATTTAAGGAAGAATCACCAAAGGTTGTGAAGTAATGGTAAGAGGTCTCAGGTTCTAAACTTTGAAATGGAAAAAGATCTTGTAGGAAGTGTTTTTCTTTTAACAGACCTTACGTGGCGTGAATACGAATTAGTCGGGCCCCAACAAAAGGACAGCCCATGCACGAAGTATTATGCTTTCTCGTAGTCCATAGAGCTAGGAAAGGGCATACACTCCAAGTGTGTGATGTAGTCAGACGTCAATACAGATACTAAATACCAGGTGACAAAACAAAAGAATAAATAAATAACCAGTTGTATACATTGACTTAGGGTATTAATTTAACCAATTATTATAACGTGTTAGTCACCACTTTTACAAGATTATTAATCGATTTTATCTTAGAGACTTATAAATAATTTGATTGTATAAATAATGAAATTGAAATTGTAAATAGCATGGTGTTTATCGCTTCTGCTTTTGATAATCAAGGCGCAACAGAAAGCATGTGCTGAAACAGCTTTAAACATAAATGATGAGATGAGTTTTAACTTTTGCGCTTGAATTATTACACAAAGAACAAGAAGACATTCGTGACAACGTGCAGTAGAAGAAAATGACACTGTCCAAGATTATTTTAGCAAAAGCTTCGAAGATCTAAGCCAACATTATAACATGAGCATTAGGTGAATGTGCAGAAAACGAGATAGTATTAGGTAGAACAACATTATTACATCTTTATCAGTCAAAATCGACACCAAATAGGAATCAGTAGTAACGCATGTATGAATTGACACCATCAGAAAGACCATGCAGCAATGTTTTCTTCTTTGACGCGGAGAGGAGTAGAGCTCGGGTAGAAGGGAAAGCAAATGGCCATCAAAGGTCGTGATGAGATGAAAAAGATCTCTCCATCCTTAATCAAAAGTTTCGGGTTCAAATTCAGAGAATAGAAAAATTATGATAGTAAGCTCTCTCTCGTATAATAGGCCAAATCTGGATTAATCGAGCTTCATTGTGAATACTAAATCTCGAACCAAATTTCGAACGTGAGAAAAAAAGGGAGGAATGATGCTGAGAAGATTTTTGGGATCCCTAAAACGAATCAGTGACGAAGGGATGCGCTTGACCTTGGGTGCTTAGAATCTTTCAGACCCCTCGAATTTGATGGCATCTATCCCCCACTTCCAACTATTTCTTCATATTTTATCTATTACACTTAATATTTTTTTCCATGCCTTGTTTCCATGTGATTTAATCGTTTAATTTTGAACTAACAATAAAATCATATTCCTATTCCCTGCATAGCATGTTTCCTGCTATGTATCTGTCCCACATTGTCGAAACAGCACCAATATATTGAAGGAACTAGAAGAGTAAACTTAAGTATAAATGGAGGTAGATAGTGTGTCCTTAATGTACTACCTTTCAGCTAGTACGTACTACGAACATAGTACTTGACATTATAATTAGTTCTGAGATTTTCGGGCTCAGTAACTTGAGGTTGGAAACGCCAACAAAAGATTCAAGGGGCAATGAAACATTTAAATCACGAAAGCGAGGCATAGGCCATCCCACAAAATGCAGCAAAGGAACGGCCGAAAAGATCTGATGCTCTGCCGCCATGAGAATGATTTATGCGGCTTGAGATAATATGCAAAACAAATGAGAGTTCAGCATGTCAAATCGATCCAGACGGGTTGTTAACACTTCATGAACGAACAAATGACTGAACTAAGAAGGTACAAGCCATTAGATGTTTGAAAAGTTAGCAGTACAATTATAACTTCAGTTAGAAGATCTTCAGAGGAGCGTACAAAGTCGATCCCTTAAACTAATTTTACAGATCACTTGTAGAATTCAAAGTCAGTGTCAGGCTTCTTCACATTGGTCCTGTAGCCCTTTTCAAAGTCCTTGGGGAGTATGACATATCGATTCTTTCGCACTGCATGCATACCTGCTTCCTGACAAATAGCTGAAATCTGCAGACGTTGCAACATGCACCACAATCATGTTGTACGGAAAATTGATTGTACGGAAAAGTGAAGGACAAAACCAGACACAGCACGATATAAAACAACTATTTAGCCTGACTTCTATATTTAGAACAGTAGTGGAGCATCACATTTCTCCCTCAAAAACAGCTGAAGAGTAAGAGACAAACCTCAGCAGCACTAATTTTATCAGGGCGAGAAACATAATCTTCCAAGTCGACCTCATCACCTAAGTTCATCTTAGCAGTGCAGACCTGGACAAAAATCATCCAGCTTTAGATTCTTGGACGGCTATGGGAACACAGAAAAATCTAGGATAATGAATGAGATACACAATCCATAAACCAATCTCTCAAAACTTCCTACCACAATTTTTCACTCATAAATTATTTTCCTTGGTGCTGGGGAATAGGGTTAAAGAAGAAATCCTTATACAAAGTCATCCAAAATTCTACCTGAAAAACAAGCCTCTTTTGACGCCTATCAGGCAAAGGAAATTCAATCTTCCGATCAAGCCTTCCAGGACGCAAAAGTGCAGGATCCAAAGTATCAGCTCTATTAGTTGCCATAATAACTTTCACATTCACGGTCTGGTCAAATCCATCCATCTGCAGGAGAAACACCAAAGAGAAACTTCATAAACAATTCAAAGTGCATGCATTCTGACAGATTACTTTAGAAGAATACACAGAAGTCTACCTGATTCAGCAACTCCATGAGGATACGCTGGACCTCCCTATCAGCTCCAGTCTGAGCATCAAACCTGGCAGTTGCAATTGCATCTACCTCATCAATAAATATGATTGCAGGAGCATTTTCTTTGGCGAGGCGAAAGACATCACGAACCATTCGAGGACCCTGCACAGTCGGAGAGTAAATGAGAAAATTAAAGCTTGAGTAATAGAAAAAAATGGAGTCTCGTCACCGTTCATGGACTGTAAAATTGACCGAGTTTTGTCACTCTTAACTCAGGAGTAAGAAGGAAATCTAAAGAAAAACATGTTTGTGTAAAAGAAATTATAAATTGATTCAAAGTAGCATCCCCAATAATACAGTTCTGTTCAACATGATGCACGCGACAAAATGTACATTATTGCACTCCAAGCTGCATATTGACATAATGGAACTGTTCTACTTGATTGGGTGCAGAAAGCTGGTCCGTCTCTAACTTATCCCGAAAAAAATAAAGGAAAAACAGAAGAGGATACCCACCCACCC
>MCJB01047959.1:58305-72386 GCA_002018475.1 Nicotiana obtusifolia | reverse complement strand
CCCCCCCAAAAAAAAAATGGCTCATCTCTACAGCCACTTCCAAATATCAATGAAATGGTTCTTGCATAGGATGTTCTTAGTTTCATGAAATATTTTCTTGCATATCATGTTTTGCTACTCAGCCTAATTGGGGCAGCAGAATTCCATGTCCCCTATCTTTTAGTGAATTATATTAGTGTTGCCTTCTTTTCACAAGGTCTGTAAGATGCCTGAGGATAATTGTCGTTTTAATAATTAATGAACTAATCTTTGATCTTAGATTAAAAAAATTAACCAAGTTAACTATTGCAAATAGAACAGTATATACAATTTGGGACAAAGGTAACAATAATTAACTGCCTTATTCTCACACCACAAAAAAGTCACGAAACATGAAACTTAAAAGGGCAAAAAACTCTTGGACAAGAAGCAAATGCTTTCTTTCTCCAAGATTCTTCCAAGATGGAAACAAATACTTTAAAATCCATTTTTTATCTGAAATGACACAGTCAAGATAGTTTGAAGAAAGAACAAATGGGTGAGTAACGATTCATTGATGCACAAAAATAACTGCTCAGGCTATCCCATTACTTCAATACATACCTCACCCAAGTACTTCTGAACAAATTCTGAGCCAACAACCCTTATGAAGGCAGCAGTAGTGTGATGAGCGACAGCCTTTGCAAGCATAGTTTTCCCGGTACCTGGTGGACCGTAAAGCAAGACACCACGGGGAGGATCTATACCAATCTGCTTGTACAACTCGTGATGAGTCAGAGGTAACTCAACAGCCTCACGGATTTCCTGCTTTTGTATGTCACATCCTCCAATATCCTGGTTTGAGGAAAACATAAGTTCATAAAAGCAAGGAAATAGACACCTATTAACAGGGTACAACATTACATTAGACATTTGTTTGTATATGGTAGTAAGTGACATGTGCATGTGCACACACATATTTAGGGAGCTTTTATTACAACTACTACATAATGTTTTCCCTCTTAGTGCTCTGAACAAAAAGCACGTTTTACCTTACACGACACTAGCATTTAATGATTTTGAAGAACAAAACTGGAGAAAAGACCACGAGTTGCAGAGTTCATGCTCACGTTCCCTAGCGTCAATTGTAAAGTTTAGACAAATGGAAAGAAATCACTTTCTGTAGGAGGGTAACTCTATCTACCAAAGCTTAGACAAATGGAAAGAAATCATTTTGTGTAGCATAAACAGATGGAAAGAGATCATTTATCATTTTTTGCCTCTACTTAGATTTGACCTTTCGTCTCCCATGGTCCATTCTAGCTTTATTGACTGCTAGGCCTAATTATAGCCCTAATATTAAATATGTGACTCATATTTTATATTTAGGTCTAAATATCGGAAACAATAATGCATCTAGCAAAGTTTATACTTTATAGTTACCTACAAGTCAATTTGAATCCAGAATTTATCAATGAAGTAAACCTAATGTAATTGTTCCAGAAATTAAGTCTTCACAATAAACCCCTATAAACTCTTAGTCTACCAATTAAGAACAGCATTCCTAAAACTCACTAATTAAAACCCTACACATAAGAAAAAAAATATAATGAACAGCAACTATAGCCCTAATAAGCAGAATTACATATAAACCCTAATCCGTTAAATTAAGCATAATACACACTTACACTATAGGTAACATCAGGTTTCTCCGATTGGCTAAGCAGAGAAATACTCGAATCAGCCTCAGGAGGCAAAACATCAACAAGCGCATTCGAGTGACGATGCAAGGCCACAGAAGCCGAGGGTTTAAGTAGCTCCCGATTAATCGTGCTGAGTATTCTAACGTAGTAATTAGATCCCGTAGTGGACCCTACAATAGCGTTATTCGTATCAATCATCTCCATAAACTGTCCGATTACTAACGGCACCGATTGAATCCGTTTGACTTCTTCCTGTGCCCGTAAGTGTTCTCGCCGGAGATTTTTCAGTTCGTCCTTCACGTATTCCTCTTGTATCTCGATGAACTCCAGCTGCCGTTGAAGAGATTTTAGGCGGGCGTAGAGGTCATCTTCTCCGTCGGAGGGGACGTCGTGTATAGATGAGTCGGGTCGGGTTGATGGCGGCTCCGGTAAGGGTTTTGGATCGAGAACCATGGGCGTTGCCATTGTTGGTAATGGAGAAAAAGGTATGGGAGTTAATACAGTAGAGAGGAGAGAAAGGATGGAGTACGAAACAAGAAATATGATAGAACCGACTTCCTTTTTATGTCTCGTTTGGTAATTTGAAACTCAATTTGAAAGAAGTCATTCAAAATTAATTACATTATAGGACTAAAAAAAAACTTGGCAAACCAAGCTCTTACCGCTTAAAATACTAATATTAGATAAGTATAATTAAAAAAATTTAGAACAAAAAGTTATTCAATGACTATACAAATTTCTTTAATCTAAAAGAAATTTTATTCATTAAAATTCAGACAAAATTATTGAGATTGTTAGATTTAAATTTAAAATTTAAAATTATATCAAGAGATATATCTTTTATTATCTTATAAAAAAATTAGTAGACAAAAATATTAAACAAAGTAATATGCTAATAAAAATTTTTATTAACAATGTAATTATATTAAATATTGGATAATATAATTAAAAAAATACATAACAAAAAAGTTATTTGATGAGTATATAAGTCCCGTTAATTTAATAGATATTTTATTCATTAATATTCAAATAATATTATTGACAACAACAGAATAAAATTCAAAATAGAAAATATTTCAAGATTAATAAAATATATATATCTTGTCTTATATTACAAAAAGAAAGCGAGCAAATAAAAATATTAAACAAAATAATATGCTAATAAAAAATTTCTATTAACAATGTTAAAATACTAAACATGGGATAATAGAATAAAAAAGTTATTCAACGACTATATATGTCACGACAAAATTTCACCTATAGGTCGTGATGGCGCCCAACGTCGCCGCTAGGCAGGCTAACGGTGAACTAGCCATATGTTTATTTATTTTTTATTTTTTTTTACAATTTCGAAATAGTGAATTTTTATTTGTTTAGTAAGTAAGAGGTGAAACTTTAATAAAAGTAAAGCCTAAACTAATATAAGAACAAGTGTGGTGAAGTAAATACTCAAAAACCATCAAATGTCTACTAGTATAATTCCAAGACCTGGTGTCACAAGTGTATGAGCTACTAGTAGAATATACAAAACACTAAACTACTGTCTGAAATGGAGTAGACAGAAAATAAAAGTAAAAGAGAGACTCCAAGTGCTGCAGAACGGACTCGGAAAGTAGCTCACCACTAAGTCTCGAAGTATCAGGAGTGTACGCCGGGATAACTACCAGGTGCACCTGCCTCAAAACCTGCACGATTAGTGCAGAAGTGTAGCATGAGTACATAAATAACATGTACCCAGTAAGTATCAAGTCTAATCTCGAAGAAGTAGTGACGAGGGGTCGATATCGACTCTTACTATGGGCCAACAATAAAATACAAAAATTTTAAACAGGTCTAAGCGATGGAAACAATAACAATAACATAATGTCAAGCAGTACCCATTAACTGATAATAAATTTCAAAATCTCTTACCAACATCTTTAACGCCAAATAAATTTCTGTAATTTAATAAATTTACAACCTCTCGAGCCATGAAGTAATATCAAGTGGCTCCGAGTATTATTACGCACGATTTATGCCGAGGTCATACGGTCCGATCTAAAAATATATATATTGTGTGCACTGCCGAGGGTCGAACGACACGAACCATAGATGCATTTGTTACACTGGCGAGGCGAACGGCCCGCTCCCATAAGAATAGAGAAGTTTACCTCGCTCGCGGAAGTACTTGCGACGCGAGAGGACATGGGTTTCTTATAGATATTAAATATTCACCAATTCTTCCCCAAAATAAGAATTATAAATTGGAAAATTTTCAACTTTAAAGTCTCTAGTATCGGTCATATTCAAGATAATTAATATACATAACAAATATGACAATACAATCAAAGCATGGTGTAAATCTAAGACCATCCGGACATCTCATGAAATATAGCTATGCACGGTCTCTCGTCACCTAGTGTGTGCGTAGCTTCCCACATAAATAACTCACAACAATATACACCTAAGGGGATGAGTTCCCTCTTACAAGGTTAGACAAGAGACTTACTTCGTTCTCAAGCTCACTTCCGGTCCGCAAATACGCTCTAAGTCCTTAACTTGGTGCCAAACAACCAGAAACTAGCCAAATATTACATAAATAAATCAATACATACTCAAAAGTTCACAATTTAACTATCAGAATAATTACCCAACCCAAATTGAAAGATTTCTAAAATTCACACCTGGGCCCATGTGTCCCGATTCCGAAAATTTTCGAAGATAATTGTTACCCATAACCTCACAAACTCAAATATATCATTTTCAAACAATTCCATAACTATTTTCGTGGTTAAATCTCATTTTTATCAATACCCTAGGTTTTTCATCTAAACCCACAATTTTCACAACGTTACATGTTAAAATCTACTCATAATCTATGTATTTAACTTACATTGGGCAGGAATTACTTACCTTCATGTTACATGTTAAAATCTACTCATAATCTATGTATTTAACTTACATTGGGCAGGAATTACTTACCTTCAATAGCTAGGTGGAAATTCCTCTCTGAGAAGCTCCAAAAATCGCCTAAGAAGTGTAATGAATGAATCAAAATGGCCTATGTCCCGTAATAAATGGACCTCACTGCCTCCAGCGTTTTCGCTTCTGCGGACCATGGGCCGCTCCTGCGAAAAATCCATCGCATGTGCGGTCCTAGTCTAGGCCAGCTGGACTCCACTTCTGCGGACGGGTTCCCGCTTCTGCGGAAAGTGGAGCGCACATGCGGTCCAGGCCTGGCGAGCCTCTTCTTGCACCTGCAGCCTTTCCATCGCAGAAGCGATGCCGCTTCTGCGGGCCACTGACCACTCTCCCAAAACCGCTTCTGCGGCCAAGAGCTCGCACGTGCGGCCAAAAAGCTCGCACGTGCGGGCACACCGGATCTGATGCGCCAACAGCTCTTTCAAGCCTAAACTCGATCCATGCATTGCCCAAGTAGCACCCGAGTAGCAACCGAGGCCCCCGAGGCCTCGTCCGAACATACCAACAAGTTCATAAACATACGACGGACTCAGTCGAATCCCGGAACGCGTAAAACAACATCAAAATTAAAACTAAACCGAATCAACTTATGAACTTCCAGTTCTCTCAACTCGCTCCGAACGCACCGAATCATACTTAAACTACTCGGAATGATATCAAATTTTTCTTGGAAGTCTTAAATCATCATACGAAGCTATTCCGGGGCTCAGAATTCCAAACGGCCCTCGATAACACCAAAACCTACTTCAAACTAAATTTAAAGAACTTTAAAACCTTCAATGAGCTAACTTCCAACTTTAGGCGCCGAAACTCTCCGGGGTCATCCAAAACCCGATCCAGATACATGCCCAAGTCCAAAATCATCATACAAACCTATTGGGACCTTTAAATCCTGGTTCCGGGGTCATTTACTACAAATATTGACCCAAGTCAAACTTAACTCTTTTAAGCCAATATTAAGGAATTAAGTGTTTGGAATTCAACCCGAACCCTTCCAAACTCGAACTAACCCTCCCCGCAAGTCATAAAATAGTAAAATCATATACGGTGGGTCTTATTTAGGGGAACGGGGACCTAGAAAGTAAAACAACCGGTGGGGATGAGTTTTCGCTGTGGATTACGAACGAGACTTGGACTATTTTATGTTATCATCGAGTATGCGGTGCAGTATTAGAGGAAAGGGAGAAATAGCTTCGGATTCACAGAAGGTCTTGCAGAATCGGTGTTCTAGTTGGAGATGTTATTGTGCGCTTGAGAAGGGTATGTGATGATTCATGGGTATTGAGACGATGTGGTCTTGTGATTCGGGTCACTCGGGATGAGTGCGGATTAAGTTCATTATGTTGTGACTGATATACTTTATCTAGTTGATCAAAATAACTGTTCCATTTGTGTTAACATTATTAATGAGTGTAGGTCATTACTGAAGAGACTAGGGAATACGATGATCCGGCATAACTTCCGTGAAGGTAACAAGGTGGCTCACTTTTTGGCGACTGAAGGATGAAAGCAAGCAAACATCAACTCCTTGATAATCTTGTACCAACCACCTACAAAGTTTTTGAAGCTACTCCGTGATAACATAATTGGCCAACTACTATAAGACTTGTTTCCACAAATGTACTAAATAGATTAGCAGAACTTGGGAATCCTAATGTTAATTGTTCTACTAGTACCAGTAGCTATGATAGCCAGAATACTGGCAACCCCCCGGGAATCATCCTTACATAGTTATGCTTGTTAATGAATGAAAACTTCATCTTTCTAAAAAAAAGAAGAAAAGAGCACGAATGCTTCTAAAGTTTCAGCTATTGATGTAGCCTCTTGTCGATATTACTAGTCTTCTCGTTACCTACTAGAAAAATTCCATCAAGATAGATTGAATCGACGGCCTATACTTCAACTAAAGGCACAAAGACGTAGCGAGTACAGAACAGAGGAAATGCACATGGGTCCCTTTGAAGAACGAAGTCTAAGATAAAGAAAGATAACCTTAACAATAATGATCATGTGCTCCAAGGAGGCGAAGACGTTTTTCAATACATAGCAAATTTTAAAAACTCAATAAGTGAACTAAGAGTAATATTTGAGAAAGGACTCCCGCTATATATATAGAAAGAGTCTAGTTTTGGAGGAACCATCTATGCATTCAACTCAGAAAAGTATAACAATTTAAAACACAAAATTTATCATAATTCTCATCTCTAAGCACCCCGAATACACGCTCTCAAAAACCTATCACATTAAAAAAATACCAACAAAAATTATCAACAACGTGACACTTAAAAGAAAAACCAATCAATGTATTGACATTACCGTATTATCTAAATATCTAAAACATGAAAAAAAATTAAAAGGTTAAAAGAAGTGTACGTTAATCGAAATTCAAGATAGAAAATTACCACTAAACAACTTGAAGATGAAAACATCATTTTTGGAGATAAAGAATATATGAAGTTAGAAATCAGGAAGATGAATAAGAAATTTTGTCTTTGTATTTAGGTCTTTAGCAGTTTGTGGGATATGGTATTTTAAAAACTAAAAAAAGAAAAGAATCTATTAATAGGAATAGAGAAAGTCCATCAAAGATGGAGTGAATTCCACCAGAAATCACAACTCACAAAACAGAACATCTCCATAGCAGCAGTAGCAACAATTCTCAACTAGCTTCCTTTGTCAAAGCAAAGTTGAAGATTGTTACCTTCTGTTTTATGATACATCATGTAGAATATCCTTTTTTTGCTAGAAATAGACCTCATCGTACATAGAGGATACTATTTCAATTACCTCTTTAGTAGATTTAGGAACATATGTACTCTTTTGTATAGTTGACCTAAATTCACTTCACAGTGTTTTTGTACATATGATTGTCTGTCGATGTTATAAGATAGATAATCATTACTCATCATAGGTCTAAGTCTAACCCTTCACAATTATCTAGGTATACTTGGTTGTCAAGTCTCGATGACCAAGAATACACATCTTTCATATTGGGAGGTAAGGTCTATGCCCCCCTCCATCTTTATAAATATTACGAGCATAAAAATCGATTAATATTTTAAAAAAACTTTTGTCGTTCAATATTTAGCATAAAATATTTGTACTTTTATAATAATATAGATATAAATAGAATATAGACAGATATACCATGTGCAAGTTAGCTAATCAATGGCCTTAAGTGAAATTCAAGAGGAGTCTATGTTGAAAAGAAGCGGGTGCCAATTGACCATTGTCGTGTAAATGAGCAGCCAAAATAATTTTATATCAAGAAAAATTGACTGAGCTTTCTATTATTAATATAAAAGTGAATATAGTAATTTGAGGGGGGAAAATTATACTAGTAAACACTAATTTTAGCAGTATATAACTACATATATATATATATATATGTATAGTGTAGGAAAATAATATCAAGATTGAGTCGTCTTTCTGAATTACACAAGGTCAATATTGTAGCATAGCTTTGACAGTGTCAAAAAATAAAGAATGGGGTATGTGTTTATGTATTAGGATTCTAATGTAAACAGTTTTTATTTATTAACTGCAATCTACAAGAAAAGCAATCAGAGAAGCTATTATTTGAAGTTTGTGCGTTCAGGATTCTAGTTTGTTTATGTTTTAAGGTAAATACAGATTTTGGACCAAAGTTATTGGGTTCTGCCGAACCAGCAAATTCTATGCTAACTCCGCTCCTGAATGTAACACGTGGCACTTACTTGAAAATCAAGGCTTTAGAGCACAAGGACGGTCGAGTAACTTAGACCAAACCGGGCTTGGTTTGTTTGAAATTAGTCGTCCAACTATGTCGGCTCAGGCCCATCTAATTTGTGACGCATGCCCAGACGTAAGCCCAAACAATTTCTAAGCCTAATTCCACAACTATATATATATATAGGGATTTCTCTTTCTGTTGTCGTTTCAAGCCGCAGTTCAATTGTAATAAGCTAGCCATGGGGAGAAGTAAGTCACTTTGCCCTTAACCCTGTTTCTCATTTTAACGCCAATTATCATTTTCATTTACATTACAATAATTAATTTGCAGATCTGAAATAATTGGGCTCTTATACATATCTCTATTTCTGAATTGAGTTCAAGTTCAATGAGTTTTAGTATTTCTGATGTAATATATGTATGTTGTGATTGATTTTTGTACCAAGTTTAGTATTTAGATCATTTCTGAAACAGTGCTAGATAAATGGGTAGTTTGTATCATGTCTTGTACAGAGTTGTGGGGTTATAGTTCAATCGTTTAATGACCTGTAATAGCTATGATAAAATAGTTAGCTTGAAAATGGAATTAGCTGGAAAATTTTAATTATCATTTTTGTCCAATTCCATTTTTGCAAGTTTACTTTCAAAGCAATCTCTTTTTTCAATCCAATAGAGACTGAGTTGCGAGAAATTGTGAATTCTCTTATTTTTTCTGAAATTGAGTAAAAAATATTGTGTTTGTAGGAAGATTGTGAGCTTGTGAAATGAAAGGATTTGTCAAAGAAAGATCGTTTCCTACTGTGTGTGAATTGATTTTTCTTTGCACGATCACATAGTGAAATAGGTGATGAAATGTGTTGTGGCTACATGTATGAAAAAATCTTATTCAAAGCTCCTCCAGTCTTGACATAGCTTTTCAGCATAGATTATGTTGTAATGATAGATTTAGTGCCACTATGTGTCCTGGTATTCGTCTTTCCGCAGCTCATTTATAGTTGGCCCTCTGTCTAATGATTTGGATTCTTTGCCGCAGGACCGGCAAGATGTTACCGCCAGATTAAGAACAAGCCTTACCCAAAATCACGGTTTTGCCGTGGTGTACCTGATCCTAAGATTAGGATCTATGATGTGGGCATGAAGAAGAAGGGAGTTGATGAGTTTCCTTTCTGCGTGCACTTGGTCAGTTGGGAGAAGGAGAATGTCTCAAGTGAGGCACTTGAAGCTGCCCGTATTGCTTGTAACAAGTATATGACCAAGTCTGCTGGGAAGGATGCCTTCCACCTTAGGGTTAGGGTCCATCCTTTCCATGTTTTGCGTATTAATAAGATGTTGTCATGTGCTGGAGCTGATAGGCTCCAAACTGGCATGAGGGGAGCTTTTGGTAAGCCACAGGGTGTTTGTGCTCGTGTTGCAATTGGTCAGGTTCTTCTATCTGTTCGTTGCAAAGACGGAAACAGTAACCACGCACAAGAGGCTCTACGCCGTGCAAAGTTTAAGTTCCCTGGCCGACAAAAGATCATTGTCAGCAGAAAGTGGTATGTATTTTATCTGAAGGTTCACTTTATATTTTTATGTTTCTGCATTATGTTTGAGAGCCTCATACTTTTTCCATTCTAAGGATTATTCTGTTATTTACTATTGGCATGTAAGATCATACTATATTTCACTTGCTTAGTTATTCAGATTAGGGAGATTCATTCTAAGTAGATATCCTGCAATAAATTACACAATTTTATGTCTTTCAGTGCCAAGTTTTTCTTGAAATTGGAAGTTTTGCCCCTTTTTTTTCGACTCTGGGGATGAGCTATGTGGCCCTGTTTTTCACCTTGAGACTTGTAAAGTTTCACGATATCTTGGTTTTTTGTTGTCTCATTTTAGTTCTGAGCTTAGCCCTCTATTTCTTCGTCCAAAACTTAGTACCTAGTCGAGTGTTGAGCAATCTATTTTACCTTCCTGTTGAAATTAGATGCTCAGTTGGAAAATTTGTGCTTGAACCTCAACTGTGCTATCTCTGATTCAGGGGCTTTACCAAGTTTAGCCGTACCGATTATCTGAAATACAAGTCAGAGAACCGTATTGTCCCAGATGGTGTCAATGCAAAGGTTTGTTGTCTTAACCTTTTTTCTTAAGAAAGAATTATTTTTGTTTTGTTCATCTATAGATCCTTTTACCAGTGGTAATTTGCTTGTGAGAACTTATTCCTTTTCTTTTGTTTTTTGCAGCTTCTTGGCTGCCATGGTAGACTTGCTGCACGTCAACCTGGAAGGGCCTTTCTAGAAGCTGTTTAGCAAATTGAAGTGGCATAATCCTACAAATAGCACATTTAGTTTTCTACTTCTGTTGATTGAAAGTTTGTGACTTGAACTTCTGTCTATGCATGAACCTTATCAGTATCCAATTAAACATTTTTCTATAATATTTGAACTGTCTTTTACAACTAGGAGCTTGTATCTTTGTCGAGCTGATACCCCTCAATGCAGACTGCGTAAGAACACATTCTTATCCGCCTCTTCAACTAATTAATTCTAATGATTTTAATATTTGCCCATGAAAATTGAAAAAAGAAGGCTTGTTTACGTTTGTTTTCAAGGAATTGGTTTAGTTCAGTCAGTACGTATTAGTGCTTTTTACAGTTGCTAAGGAAAATGCGGTAAGCCAAAAAGAGTAAAATTACTGACGAGACTTATGCTAACTACTTGCCATAACACCTTTGGTTTTTTTTAATGGAAGTCTCGGTGAAGGTGTAGCACAGTAGATTAATATGCTTAAAAATGAATGAACACTTATGAAGAAATGGCAAACGACTAGCTAGAAAACTCAAAAGCTTGTGTTGATAGAAGTTACACATTTCGAAGTTCTGTTCTTGAGAAAACAGTGAGTTATGCTATAGCCTATAGCTAGTGCATTTTATCCATTGCAAATTTCAGTGCTAGGGTACAACAAACAGTGAATGTAGTCAAATTTTATGCCATCCCCACCTTCCAAATTGCTATCCCAGAACAGTCGAACAACAGCAAACATGGCCGTACAGTGCTGCAGCGCCACAAAAATGACAAAGAACAATCTTCATCCCGACTCGATTTAATGAACTATAGTTCGAAGAGAAGTTACGTGCTTCCAGATATTATTAGGGTTCTCACCGCCGCCGCTGTCGTCCGCCATTCATAGTCGAATTCTTATTTTCTGGTATACGCCACACAACAGAGCACGCATTGGCCTAGTCATTTCATTCCATCAAAAGAAAAAGCATGCCGAGAAAAGCTATAGCTTATGATCATCTTCTCATACTTAACCCATTAATGCTAAGATGAAAGGGCAACACAGCACAACTGAATGAAACATTTCTTTCATGGGATGTAATAGCAAACATATGAAAGGGGTTTATGAACTCATTTCAAACTCAAAACTCAGTACAAGATTCAGAATGCACAAACGTTTCAAAAAGACCATAAAGCAACTAGATGCATTTAATAGGCCATAAAAGTAAATATCCTCAAAATGATGGTAGAAGTTCCAAAACATGACTTATTTCCTGTTCAAAACAGTAATAGAAAAGAGGTCCTCCCCATACAAATGACGAACAGAACTTTAGTATCTGTGTTCTAACTTCTCCTTCTCCTTGAAGTGCTGCACGTACCTGCATGCATAAAGAAACACCATGGCTATGAACTAAGCAACCATACACGCACACACATACATTTAAGGGGAAAGGGGGGAGGGGATCTAACTCAAAAAGCACAAACCAAGAGAAGATAAAAACAATGACCAGAATCTCCTACTAACCTTCAACTGTCTAATGTACCTAAATCAATTTACTCTCTGTCTGCATGTAGCTCAAATACTAATCCAGATTGAAATCTTATTCTTCCGATTGATTAAAGCTTTAAAAAACCAAGATTTTCGCAGCAGTCCCTTTCACTTGATTGGAGACAACAAAGTTGAACAGAATAAAGCAAACAGATGAAGAACAAGTAATGACATTTACTTTGACCAGATAATGATTGTGGAAAAAAAAAATTAGATAAAGTTTCAGTTAAAGAAGCATGATATGAGTAGAGCTGTAAACTTGGTAATATGTTCTTGAACTATTTACTAGTATATACACTTATGTGAAAGTATATGATTATCTAACTAGTGTCAACATTTTCTCAAATATCATATCTTAGCTAATCAAACTAACTTCATCTAGTTATAACTGTGAAATATTTTATATTATCGCATTTTACTTATAAAAAAGATTATATTACTGCATATAAATCTTTTCTAATAAAAAATAATTTGAGATCAAACTGATGCTTAAGCTTGTATACTTTACCAAGACGCCCTTTTTTCTACTCAAAGAACCAATGTGCAACATATCCTCACCACCCCCAGCCAAAAGAAGAAAGATATAAATAAAACTTCACGCCAACATGAACGATGCAAAACAAAGGAAAACCTTATTAACCTTGCCTTTTCAATCTGTAATTAGGCTTGAAAGCCCACTGATCTCAGCTTAAGAAATCAAATATTTATAGAAGCAAATGTTTTCAACAAGTTTAAATTGCCATTGTGCAGTTATCTTTCATCTAAATAGATGAACGGAAGATTCACAGTCTGCAAAGGTTACACATATCTCATTGGTCGCCTACACAGCTACCTCCAGACTCTTTGATAAGCCGACACGGGTGTTTGACAATCATGGTCTTATGGCTATTCTAACGGTCATATGTTATATTCCAACCAAAGCCTGAGCAACTAAGTTCCCACTTTAAGTGATCTCTTCCCAACTGCCTAAGTCATATTCAAGGTCTCAGGTGGAATAGCAACTAAGTTCCCGTTCTAGGTGATTTCTTCCTATCTGCCTAAGTCAGATTCAAGGTATCAGGTGGAATAGCAACTAAGTTCCCGTTCTAGGTGATTTCTTCCCATCTGCCTAAGACAGGTAGCAGATGTCCGGTGGAATAGCATCTAAGTTCTCAGTCTAGTTGATTTCTTCCCATCTACCTAAGCCAAGTAGCTGATACCATGTATAATAGTCGAGGTGTGCACAATCTAAGGCACGGACACCACCATCATTAAACAAAAAACTAAGCTTCTATTCTAAGATACAGCCTTCAGTTGGCTTGCTATACATTTCAGTCGTTTTATCCTTGAAACATATCCAAAAACATATATTAAGCAGGCAAAAATAATTAAATTCAAGCTACATGCTCTATGGCTTATTATTGCATATTGAAATTGAAATGGATCTGAGGATATAATTTCATATAGCCGACTAATTTAGTATTGAGGCACACTTAATTGATTTTTATTTATTTATTGGAATACTTACGAGTAAGTGCCGACGAGAGGAGCGAGCAAGAGAGTAGCGCTGATCCAATTCTCAGACACTTTGTGATGGATTTTACCTGGAAGATCCTTCCATAGACCTGGCATTACTTTTTGTTGAAAAGGCGATAAAGCGTAAACAACTGCTTTCAGTTTTACTGGTTGTTTCCCCATCTTAGCTTTGCAGAATTTTAATGGTGATTTCTCCGATCGATTGATTCGACGAAAAAAGCTAGGGCTTGAGATTGGGGAAGAATGATATTGGCGTTTGGTAGATGGATGAGGAAATTTCTTCCAGCAGAAAATTCGTTTGGGCACTCTTCTGGGCCCAACAAGTGTAGCGCAGCCCAGCCCATCTTTAGTTACTCTTCATTTGTTTTTGAGAAATATATATTTTTGGCAGCTCAAAAAAATAATAACCGATAATATATATATATA
>MCJB01047959.1:10922-51241 GCA_002018475.1 Nicotiana obtusifolia | reverse complement strand
TTATATTATATATATATATATATATATATATATATATATATATATATATATATATATATAATATCTTAAACTCTATGTTTAATGAAATACCATTAGATAAACTGAAACAGCACATCTAGGAATACAGTGTTTACTAATAAATTACTATAAGCACAAGTACCATAGGCCAGAGCCTAGCAGAAAGCATCTGCCAAAATTTTTGGCAGTTCCATTAAAATGCAGAGCTAATAAAGTAAAAAATACTTACCCACCAATTGTCTTTTACAATAAATTTAATTACTGACAAAATTCTTGAGTCTCATGGCTTCTCTTATTAAGCGCCAGTGTCTTTTTCTTGTGAATACACATAGCCAATGAATTTTCCATTATTGTGAATGCTACTAATGCATCACTTATAATGACCGTTATTAAGGACAGTGCAGTGTACTAAACTTCTATTATAGGCGAAGTTCGGGAAAAGGTTAAATCATAAGGATTTATTGTATGGAACCTTATCCTGCATTTGTACAAGATATTATTTTCACGGTTCGAACTCGTGATTTCCTGGTTATATGGCAGCAAATTTACCAATTACGCCAAGGTTCCCTTTTATAATGAGCATTACTAGCTTTGCTTTTTTGAAAACCTTATAAAAAGAATTCTTCTACTGAAAACTTAGATACTAGTATAATTATATGAAAATACAACTAGCATTTGTCGGATTCGATGTTCGTATGTATCAAATCAATAAATATTGACATTACCAAAAAAAAGAATTACCCCAATCAATGAATGTAACACATGCGTCTTGTATATAAATTTTTCTCACTTAATATTGGTTAAGGATTATGTATTTTTACATCATTGTGTAACTATATATTTACATTAAACGATTGAATTTATTGTAAATGAGTTTTGTCCCTAATAATCACTTACATTACAATAATATTATGGTAAATAAAGGTAAAAACAATGATATCGAACATTAAGCATAGAGTGGGGGAAAGATGGAATATTGTAATACTAGCATAGGATTCCAAAGAAGGAGAGAGCAGTGTACTTGAAAATTATATGACCATGCACGTTGTACAGAGACAACAATGTGTTGATCGCAATAAAGCTACCTCTTTCAGAGCCTCCCACCTTCTTAAATTATTAATTTCATGTATTTCTTGGACAACCCTAATCTTCCTATATATTATAATATACGGAAAAGGATCAAATATACTTTTTTACTATAAAAAAAAAATTTAAATGCATCTCTCGTTATACTTTGAGTCCAAAATACTCTTATTGTTATACTATTGGTTCAAATATACCACTCTTCCGTTGAGTTTGCCAAAGTGGACATCCAATCTTACGTGACACTAACATTTGATGAGGTGAATGCCACGTGGCTTGCCACCTCAGTGCCCCTAACCCATTTTACGCCTCCCTTCTATTTTTTTCCACAGCTAAAATTTTCTTCCCCTCCACCACTATTGCCACCATTACCGTTACCATGAAAAATATTATATTCCAAATTTTAATATTTTATACATGGAATAAGGGTGTTGAGGTGGCAAGCCATGTGGCATCCACCTCATCAAATGTCAGTGCCACGTAGGATTGGGCGTCCACTTTTGGAAGAAGGGTATATTTGAACCAATAGTATTATGACAAAGGTATATTTGGACCAAAAATATAACGAAGAGTATATTTAAATTTTTTCTCACAGTACATGAGTATAATTGGCCCTTTGCCGTATAATATATGTTCTTAGTTTTATTATTACATAGTATTCGAGTTAGTTTGTATGAATTGCCTATTTAATAAATATTTATTATCTTTCGTTAGCAAAGTTATCAAGTAACTTTGTCCATTAAAAAAAAATCTATCTTACGTATTTTCTCTTGATTGTATTTGAACTTGTATCTCACGTGATTTCGTCTCTTGTTATAATATTCTCAGTTTACCTACCATCGTTACTTCCTGTAAGTCCCCCATATTCTGTTTGTATTAATCTACTATATGTTTTATTTGTTTTTATTACCTTGGAATTTAATCATGTTGTTTTCAGTCTATTTAAAATACTTAATCATAGACGGTATTGTATAAAAGTTTGTTAACACTAAGCGCACCTCAAGTATACATTTAATATGTACTATTTATGTCGTTATTTTTTAATATGTCTGTTTTAGTATTAAATTCTTAATTTTATTTGCCTAAAAAGGAGAACAAGGAAAGGATGTCATAGAGTTATGGCAATATAGATTATATTTCTAAATGTAATTATAGTATATAAACTTTATTGTTCGGAATCAAATCTTACATTAATTATTGATCTTTATTTTCTGCTTCCCATTCATGGATTCAATTGTCTGACTGCTTGAGGGATTATATTTGGAACGGATTTAAATTATATACAGTGAAGTAGTATAATAACCTGCTTTGATATGGTAGGAAATTATACCAGGTAGTCACTCTAAAGTACTGTTATTTAGGAATTAGTCAGTGCATTTTGAATTTTAAATTTTCGGTTCAAATTTTCTGGTCAAAAAATGTCCTAAATTGTGCTGAAGCTAAAAATTTTAGTTTAAAATTTAAGGACAAAACAAATACTGACTAATCTCTAAATAGCATCACTGAGAATATTTATCTATGCATTTCCTCTCTAATATGCTACTTGTTTTATTTTTCATGTTACCACACTGGTTAAACTTGGGAATTGGTAAAATACAAATTGGCCGGGCTGCTAAAACTAATTGCATTTGCTAGCCAAAATGTATATAAATTATCTATACTATATTAAAAGCACGAAGGCCTTTAGCGAAATATTACCTTTTTTACCATTTAAAAATAAAATTCACATTAGATAAAATAGTAATTTAACTTATTTTCCTAATATTTAGGAATTAGTTCGTTATTTGAATTATGTATGAAGTCATAATATTTAAGAGTTCAAAATCAATTAAGATTTTATCTTATTTAAATTTTTTTCTTATTTAAATTATTTATATAATATTAATCATTCCATAATAAGTTCTTACACATGTAAAATTCTATTAACTAAGCGCTTTAATAAACTTAAGAAATATAGGGGAACATCATGGAAACCATTTGGGCTAATTATTTTTTTGTTTTTTTGTTTTACTTTAAAACTAATTTAGATTTAAATTATCTTATATGAATTATTTGTTTATTTTAGCAACGTGATATAGATGTTAATTTTTTCATGTTACAATTCAATTTATCACTTTAAAATCAACTAAAAATATACAATTTTACTTATTAAAGCGAACCAAACTCAAACATGATTAATATTTATCATTTTCAGAAGTTTATATTTTTTAAATAATTTTTATATATATACAAATATGTCTTTTGAATATATTTTATGTTATTTTTAAAAATTTTATTCTTATTGATACAAAGTATGTATATTATATGTAAGGAAAAGAAGAAATGTTTGAGTTAACTTCTCAATGTAAAGAGCAATAATCTTGTTTTCTCTCCTTTTTTTTTTCTTTTACGATTTCAAATATAAAAAAAGAAAAGCAAAAAAGAAGGGAAGAACTTGTTTACGAGCTACAAGCCATAAATTGGGTGAAGTATACAAATAGTTCTTAAAGTGGATGATCTTATATTTTTGTCCTCGTTTGTCCCGTGTATAAAATTTCAAATTTAATAAGTATTACCCTTCGTTTGCTTCATAAGCAATACTTTTATCTTTTGATCTTTAAATTCTGTCTATGGGGTAAACGGGGTTCAAAAGTTAAAGATCTTCCTAAAAGTATCATATTTTTCTAATTTTTTGCATAAATAGACCATATTTAATGCGGGCTTCTTCAATGTCTTTGGGGCTTTTTTCACTTTTAATCTGATCCAGAAACTATTTATATTTGATAATTGAAAAAATACATAAATTTATATAATTTTTGTATATAACATACAAAATATATACATACACAAAAAATATATTTTTTTCTGGCTATTATTTTAAGAGTGATTGTACAGTATTATTTTTTCATGTATTTGTATGACTTGGGCTTTCAGAGTAAAGCCTTTGCGGATTTTTTTTTTCCAATTCAAAGGGCAAAGGTAACATAATTTATCAAATAATAATCTAATTTTCGGTTCTTTTTAATAAAATTTACTAAATTAATCTTTTACATTTTTTAATTACAGAACTATATTGCTGAAAACCTGATCGAAATTAAACGGAAAACCTAAGTACAGGCTAATTCTACTAAAATTAGAAAAAAAATTTAAAAAAAAATCAATTTAAGGAATCTTTTGATTTCATATTCAAGGCCCAAGTCCATTTATGGTAAATACACAAACATATAGAAGTGTAATTCCAATATAATTATATATTTCCAAGGATGGACATTTTCATAAGAAATCTGTGGACTAATATTTAAAGACTTCTTTTTCTTCTCCACTTCCCATAGAAGTATATGTTGAGTTGTCCCATACGGTGGGATTTGAGGTCTTTGGTATCCCTATATGGTTTTGAGCAATCTTCATCTTATAATATAGCTTTTGGGGTTGAGTTAGGCCCAAGGTCCATTTATCATGGCGTCAGAGTCAAGCCCATCCCAATTATTATTACCGATGTTGGACCCCCATTTTATGTTGTCCACGCTCCAGAGTGCAGGCCTGGGCGTGAGGGGGTGTGTTGAGTTGTCCCATATCAGTGGAATTTGAGGTCTTTGGTCTCCTTATATGGTCTTGAGCAATCCTCATCTCATAAGCTAGCTTTTGGGATTGAGTTAGGTCGAAGGTCCTTTTATCGTTACACAACCATTTTGTTCTTTACCAAAAAGAAAAGGTCATCCATTAGTTTCAGCTTAGTGACTAATTACTGGCACAATCTGCCAATTGTGTAGCCTTAATTGGATAATTGTGTTTTAACGCTGTAACGCACATTCTATTCCTTTGATGGAGGAAGATGGCAGTAATTTGGTAGACTCTCTATAATTCGAAGTTGCAATAAGTCAAGGAAATGTTAAAATATTATTACTCTCTGTCTGTAAATAATATTTTTCTCAAAAATATTTTTTTGGGTGCTTAATTTGTGAGTGATTTCTTTTTAATTTTTGTGAACATAATTTATGTAACACTAAAAAATGACTTTCTCGTGCGAAATACTTTTTTGAAAAATAACTTTTATCGTATCAAACACACTCCGTTTACGCATATTTCACAATTAAAGGAAAAGCTCCACCTACTTAGGTAAATTGTTCAAAATCATTAGCTCCAAACACAACCTGTACTAGTGTTAATTGCCTACTTGATGGACTTGTAAACTGAAAAGTCGTAAATATACAGGTGCAAAATAATATTGGTTAAGCTTTAAGAGCACCTCTTAAGACTGTAAAGTTAAGTGGAAACTAAGTGGGGATTGTCCAATTTTTTTCTTTCCATTTATTCACCTAAATATTTAAGACAAATTCATTTTATCTAATGACTATGCCGGATTTCTAAGACTATGAGGTCTAGACAGGTTGTATACCATTGATTCCCATTTAGAAAAGTTTTCCGAGGTGCATAAGTGATAATCATATTTTTTCTTTTCGAAGTATCTTTTTTATTTTTTCTTAGTGATTTAACATAGAACATGTAATTAAATAGAAGAAAATGTATACAAAATTTCATTCTAAGATTTAGAATATCATGTGTTGATCCCCAAATGGTTTCTTCTCATTCACCTTTCCATGTCATCTTATACACTAATCTTTTTTTCTTTTCCAAAGCACACACTAACTTATCACTATGTCTCCAAGAAGTTTCTTCCTTTTTCTTTCTCAAATTTGGATCTGTTTCGCAGATTCTAAGTTAAAAATAACGACAACAACAATAAGAAAAGGAAAAAAAATAGAATTGTGTTTTACGATTGATTATTTCCAATTTATAAAAATAACCAATATGGTATCTGGTATTCATTGGCCTGACCAATTTAAATATTGAACGCGTAACCCACTAAAGGAAAATGCTCTCTACTAGGGGTTCCACCATTATCAAATACTCGAAAATGAGACCTCTGATCAAAGTTAGAGAAAACATTATCCATTCCATCATAAGCAACCAATTAATTCACATTCACCCCACTTATAGTCTATTAAAGAGTGAATCACTTCCTATTAAAAATTTCAAGAAATATTTTTAATCAAGAATTTTTTCATGACTGTGAAGTCGTCGATACCTCTTTTAAGGGTGGAGGGCCCATGGTTGATTCTTCAAGCAGCCACTTATCCATGTTCTTCTTTGTTTTGACTCAGCCAATTAACTTTTTCCTAGTCTATGGGGTTTGGCTTCTAGAATATTTTTCCATTCCAATTATTTTCATATAAAGAGCTTCCTAACTTAATATAAGGCAAACAACCAGCACATAGTACTCCTCCAAAACACAATTAAAACAGAACAAGAAAAAAAGAAGAATAGAGAACTGATTGAGCCATATATATATATATATATCCAAAAATGTTGTTATTAGTTGCATTAGTGTGTTTATTTGGGTTGGTTTTTCATTTTTACAGTTTACTTGTAACAAAGCCAAGAAAACTCCGATCAACTCTCAGAAATGAGGGGATATTTGGACCTCAGCCAACTTTTCTTCTTGGAAACATATTGGATATAAAAGAATCACGTAAGGCAGCTGCAACAGCTGCCTTCAATGGAGATTTAGACTCCCATAACTGTGGAGCAGCTCTTCTGCCATTCTTTGATCAATGGCAGAAAATATACGGTATGTTAAATTATGTAATCGCACCTCCTCTAAATTTTTAAGCTGGTGGAAACGATAGAGTATATTTCTATTTGCTTAATTATATCTTCAATATGCTTCTCATGTGCGAGCCGGTTCTTTTTGATAACAGGGTGGTGAGACTTGAAATACCTTTTTATGCACTAGCACCAAATAGAATTATATCAATTTCATCTGAAAGTTTAAACTATTAGACAAAAATACTTTTTATTTAGTTAATTATGTCTTCGATATGCCTATCACACGTAAAAAAAATTTTTTTGATAATGAATGAAGACCATGTCTACTATGCACAACAACAACCTAGTGTAGTCTCACAAGTGGAGTCTGGGGAGGGTATGATGTACGCAACCTTATTCCTACCCTGAAAGCGGAGAGAGACTATCGATAGACCCTCGGCTAAATAAATGACGGAAGAAGCACTGATAGCAAGCAATAGCAAGACAATAGTAGAAAACTAAAACCAAGATACCTTGTCTACTATGTGTCATACTGAATTATGTGACCATCTCACTTTAGGGCGAAGCTACATGTCCTAAGACCACCCTTCATTAAAATATTACTCTGTATATATGCATAAAATATTAAGTTTTGGAAGTATATAACTTATGTGGAACACATTTTGTCAGGGATTTTTATTTTACTTTTTTTAAATTTGAATATCCTTAGAAAAATTCATGGCTTCGTCATTATCTCACTTTGAAAGTTTAAATCATAAGAGAAACACACTTATATTTATTTAATCATCTCTTCAATGTGGTGTTCTTGAAAACACAACTTTCTTGATTCTCTGCTATATTAGGAATTATTGTTTTGTAATCATGATGTTGCTCTTTTTTTTTTTTTTTTTTGGTTTCTAATATTAATTTTTATGGATGAGCATTGAGCAGGTGATGTATTCATGTTTTCTCTTGGCAATACACTAATAATGCATGTGACACAACCAGAAATGGTAAGAGAGATCACTACTTGCACATCCCTTGACTTGGGTAAGCCAACCTATCAAGCTAAAGAGAGGGGTTCTTTGCTAGGCAATGGAATCCTTACTTCAAATGGACCCTTTTGGGCACATCAGAGAAAGATTCTTGCTCCTGAGTTATATTTGGAAAAAGTTAAGGTAAAAAGTATTTAAATTATATGGATACATAGTAGTGGTGGCAAAATAGATTAAAAAAACAGTTATCCATCCATATTATCCACTAAAAATGAGTTGGATAATGAACTTTTCAAAAACGGATCAAATATAAATAAGAACCATATATATTATCCACTTAGAAAGTGAATAACTAATGGGTTTAACTTTTACATTTGTAGAGACTCAAAGTAAGGGTTCCTCAAGCTTGAAAGACTAGTAATTCTCCCAAAAGTAATCATATTCAAAAAGCTATGAATAATATGGTTTTGTCGGTTAACTCATTTTCTATCCGTATTAAATTTGGGTCGGAGATAATTTATCCATGTTTGCATTACCGTTTTGACCCGCCTATAATCGACCCGACCCGCCCGCTTGTCACCCATAATACATAGTGTTACGGTAATTTTAACACGTTGTAGCAGGCGATTCAACTCTATATTTGTCGACTTTTGAGTTATGCAGGGAATGATAAATTTAATACAAGATTCTGCATTAACATTGTTGAGTTCATGGAATAATCAAGTAGAAGCTCAAGGTGGGAACGCTGATATCAAAATTGATCCAGACATGAGAAGTTTTTCTGGAGATGTAATTTCTAAAGCATGTTTTGGAAGCAATTTTTCCAAAGGAGAAGTAATCTTTTTTAAGCTCAGAGCTCTCCAGGAAGCTGCTTCCAAAAGGGTCCTCTCTACTGGAATTCCAGGCTTAAGGTACATTTATGTATATACGGTCATACTTCTCTATAACAACTTCGCTATATAACAATTATTTCTATAAAAGTCAAACCTTTTATGGAATCAATTTTCATGCTATATTATAACATATGTTCTATATAACAATACTTTACTATAACAATCAAAAAAAAAAACGGAACGAATAAGACTGTTATAAAAAGGTTGACTGTACATACAACTACACCTCAAGTTAAAGAAAGTAGAGGTCATACGAATCTTCATTGGTAGTGCCGCTCCATTTAAGTTATTTCAATTCAAATTTTCATATGTATAGTGATGATATTGAAAGTTTGAGGCATGAACAATTTTTATAGCATTAGAGGTTACAAGTGGACGGGTTAAGTTAAACTTGGGCGAGCCAAAACATGTCAAAATTAATAAATTGGTCATGATTCACTCTATTCAATATTTTCTTGGATCAAGATGGATAAAATAGGGTTATAACTCAACTCGCCCAACATGATCCAACCTTCGCTCTCTTTATATTTGCTTTTTGAATAAAAATGTGTTACGTTTTGACCCAGGGGTTTAACTAATCCGTTTTGACCCAATAGTTTGACGAGTTATTCCTGATCAACCCCTTAGGTGAAACTAACAAATAGATCATAACTCAGTATGTATTTTAAACTTGGACGAATTCAGCGAGTAATTAAAAATGAATTAATTTTGCCACCTCTATATAAATTGACCAGGAGATCACAGTTTCGAGCTGTGAAAACAGCCTCTTGCAGAAATACAGGGTAAGCTGCGTAAAATAAATCTTTGTGGTCCGGTCCTTCTCCAGACCCAGCGCATATGGAGGAGCTTAGTGCACCAGACTGCCTGTATTTTTATTTTTATTTTAATTCAAGCTCCTTTCTTGGATGGAACAGGTATCTTCCTACCAAGAACAACAGGGAGACATGGGCCTTAGAGAAAGAAATCAAAGAATTAATCTTGAAAATAGTGAAGGAAAGAAGGGAAGCTGGATCTGAAAAAGATTTACTGCAAATGGTTATTGAAGGAGCCAGAAACAGTGAACTAATTAGCAGTGATACGTTAATTGATCGTTTCATAGTTGATAACTGCAAAAACATATACTTGGCTGGTTATGAGACTACTGCTGTTGCAGCTACATGGTGTCTCGTGCTTTTGGCAGCAAATCCAAATTGGCAACAACGTATTCGTGCTGAGGTCCTACAAATTTGTAGGGGTCGAATTCCTGATGTTGATATGATACGAAAGATGAAACAGGTATTTATAGACGGATTCAAGATTTAAAATTTATAAATTTCTTAATCTCAAGTTAATATATAATGATATTTGAGTTCATAGTAAAATATTTAATTCATAAATATTGGCAGGGGGAGAGGGGGAGGGGGGAGGAAGGGGGGAACGGGTCTAGAAAGAAGCTAATAGATTCATGTGAACAAATAAATTACGTGGTAAATCCGCCCTGAGGTACTTATAAGGATTAGTTTCATAAATGATCATTGAATTAAAAGTTTTTTTTTGCAAAAAGAATTCAAAACTATATTTCTTAATTAAAGAAATACATCAATTGTAACTGTATTACGCATAAAATAAAATATTAGAAATTTATTTATCCGCGGTAACAAAACTTATAAATAGCATTTTCGGCTCCAGGTTGATGAATTTTTGCCGATTTCATTTTATGCAAAATATAGGAACAATTGTTGTCTTTTTGTGGTTAATATATTTGGTTTTGTGACTTTGCTGCAAATGACTATATATGTACCCATTGAATTAACCCGTCTTTATTACTCCAAAACCTTGACTTTTTAACTTTCTAATTAATGTTAAATTAAGAGCTCGTTTGGCCAAGCTGTCGAAATCTGCTTATTTTGAAAAGTACTTTTTTTTTTTATGCTTCTTCCCAAAAGCAGAAAAACTGCTTCTGCTGTTGATTAAAAGAACTTTTTTGTTTTGGCCAAACACATTAAATTTTTCAAAAAGTACTCTTTTGATAAAAAATAGTATTTTTAGCCTCCGAGAAGCTTGGCCGAACAGGTTCTAAATAAGCCTCTATATTATTGATTAACACATGTTAGTATGTAACTTGATTTTGCAGTTAACAATGGCTATTAACGAATCATTGCGTCTTTATCCACCAGTAGCAGTGGTATCAAGGGAAGCCTTAAAAGAAATTAAATTTGGAGGTATTAATGTGCCTAAGGGAGTCAATCTTTGGACAATAGTGACAAAATTGCACACTGATCCAAAAATATGGGGAAAAGACTCTTACAAATTTAATCCAGAAAGATTTGCAAATGGAATTAAAGGTGCATGTAAATTTCCACATGTTTATATGCCTTTTGGGGTTGGACCAAGGGTGTGTTTGGGACAAAATTTGGCTATGATGGAACTTAAAATACTCATTTCTTTAATTTTGACCAAATTTTCTTTCTCTATTTCCCCAAAGTATATTCATTCTCCAGCTCTGAATTTGGTTATTGAGCCTGGACATGGTGTGTATCTATCAGTGAGGAAGTTGTGATCAAATAAAGCTCGGATGGGATCGAGGGCTAGCTCACTTGGTAAACTTTCTGTCTTTTACGGTTGAGGTGGAGGATTCAAACCTCATTAGTAGCTTAACATTCTCTTCACCTTTTTCCGTCCCCTCCCTGATGTAATATTTTTTTTATTTAATTAAAGGGGACCTCGGAGATTAATTTTTCATTAGTTTTTTTTGTTGTTGTTGTGTGTATTTATGTAACAATGTAGCTATGGTATAAGTTTTGGTGTAAAATAAAAAAAGAATAATGAGTTTTAATCTTATGTGATTTTACATATTTTTACATGTTTTCGGTGAATAATTAATGCAAGTCACATCAATTTTATCACAGTATACTAAAAAACCTCGATAATGACAGTCTTTCATAATGCTAGTAAATACATGTATCGAGTTAAATGTAAAACTGAATAACTTGCTTTCCTCTCTTAATGTTTTTTATGACGATGGTATCAGAGATAGGTTTTCTCTCTCAATATTCTTGGTATATGATCAAATCAATTTTATCACGTTATAAAAAGATCAGTTTTAAATGCCAGCGGGTAGTTGATTCCTAGCCAGGAATTAAGTTTAATTAGTATAATAAAGCATATTTGGTAAAACATTTATATATTTCCTAATACGTTGTTATTAGATTAGCGATCAAATATATAAACAATGAATTTCTCAATATTTCGGCATTATCCAGCCGTGTAGAGATTGTTGTAAGCATCAAATAATCAATTACAATCACCAATTTAGACATTTAAACTATAATACATAAGTTTACATAAGAGATTGTTCACCGGATAAATAAGTTTTTTAAGACAGCCCGATATACAAAGCAGCGACATAGTCACATAAAGTGAAGGTATATTACCCTTCATCAAAAAATTACACTAAGTATATAGAAAATTATATTATGCACTTAAGCCAAAGATTACTTGGTAATAAATATATATATTGAACGTTGAACACTTTTTGTAAATTCTCGACTTTAATACTGGTACAAAATATCCCGCATTCATGCAAGAACCAGGGAAGGACCTCATCCCTAAGGGCGTGATGGGATAAGTTTTTACCTAACAATATTGTAATCTTCGATTTTTCCCTTCAAATAAGTATTACAATTCTAGGAAAGAGAGGGAGTTCAGAGAGTCTTGCGGAAAAGATGGATTACATATGGTTATCGTGCAATTTTGAAGCACCCTGTGGCTCTCAGTTAGTTAGGCTCTTTGAATGATTCAGTAACAGTTTAAAAAATAGAGTTGAATAGCTAACCTGATTACACTGTTGTATGGTAGATAGAGAAAGAAAAAAAAACGAAGGAGAAAACCTAATTACAATCTTCAATACTTTTCAACCCAACAAAAGCGATCGGCAGATTTAAAACTGCTATAGTAAAGTAGAACGAAAAAAAACACATAGTATCAAAAAAGGGGCAAATCAATCAAGATTCACGGACCCAATTGTTGTCACTTCGACCTCGTACATAGTAAGAATGATCCTTTTTACTTTTTTTTATGGGCACTTGGAGTTTTGAATCTATGATAATTTCTGGTGGTTCAATTGAATACTATTGCTTTTAATTAGTTCGAACTATATGCCATTTGTAAAAAAAAATGTGTATATATAATTAAATCACATTTATTCTAGACTCACTGACTTTAAATCTTGATTCGCCTTACTTGGATAACCGCATGCATCTTTACATGCATGTCCGTCCATTGACCTTTTTTCTCTATGGGTACTTAACTTGGAGTTTTGAATCTAGGACAGTTTTTGTGGGTTCAACTAAAGTGTCATACGTAAAAAATAAAAAAAAAATAAAAAAAAAGAGTGTACATATGATTAGTCATTTAGATTCACTGACTTTAAATCTTGAATTCGCGTTACTTGAATAACCACATGCATCTTTGCATGCATGTCCATTGAACTTTTTTTTTCTTGTCGTTGTTTCGCGGAGGAAATGGTTTCAGAATCTTCTACGGAGAATAAGCAAAAGGCCGTTGCTCGCAGTGATTCTTCTTCGTCATCATCCTCAACAGATGAAAATGACTTTAGACGCCCTGCACACAAGAAGATTCACCTCTTGGGCCGTCATAAATCTCTTCGCGCTGCTCTAGGTGGTGGCAAACGTACGTTTCTTAAACTTGTATTCTTGTTAGATCATGTACATTATTTAGTGTTTAATTTAAATGGCCCCTTAAAGTTTGAGAGTACACTCTATTTTTCTCCTTTTTATATTATCTTGAGCAGATATGATCCTTCAAGTTTGTCAGCTTAAACGCTTTTTTCTGCTAAACTTACGAACATAATACCCACACCGGCTACTATACTTATAATGGAAACAATGTATTCTTCACGTCTCAAGGTAGGGCCGTAACGGTAAGGTCTGCGAACACATTACCCTCCTCGACCCCATACTAATATATTGGCTATGTTACGTTGTTACTGTTGTTGTTGTGTGTTTCACGTGACTAGAGTAAAAGACAACCCTGATAGAGATCTTATTTTCCAATTAATTGTTTTCTCTAATTTGCATCAATCACAGGAAAAACAGAAAAATCTAAACAAGAGAATAAGTGAAAAAAAAGGTCAATCATTCAGGAAAATAAGCTATCATCGGCAGATACTCTTTCGGTTACGGGTTCAACTGAATCCATAACTGTTGCCAAGGAGTATAAATTTATATGTAAAAACCTACTAAAATTTCAACAAGTATTAGGCAGTAAAATGAGTTCAATTCTAAAAAATTTAAAAGCTGAACCCATTAAATTTAAATTCTGGATCCTCCTCAATTTTTGCAAACTTAAAGGATCATATGTGCTCCGAGTACTATAAGGACGAAAATACACTTGTCACCAAACTTAAGGGACCATTCGAGTTTAAAACTCTACATTATTAGGTAACTGATACTAACTATTTCTGGTGCTGACAAAAAATTGGGTCAGTGGCTGATATGTTGCTGTGGAGGAACAAGCAGATATCAGGAGGATTGTTTGCTGGCGCAACTGTCATATGGTTTCTGTTCGAGTGGATTGGCTATCATTTGCTCACTCTTATTTGCCATTCTCTCATAGTTTCCTTGGCCATCTTGTTCTTTTGGTCCAATCTCTCCTTCTTTGTTAACAAGTTAGTTCACTTCCCTTTTGCCTAATAACAACTATCACTTTGTTTTATGCTGCTAAATTCATTTTTTCAATTGCCTCCAATTAACGAATTTAAGTTACATACATCGTCAAAGAAAGAATTTTTACACTATCAGGTCACTGTTACCCGTTATAGCAGGTAACCTGTCTTATTTTTAAGATTGAAAATATCCGTGGCATGCCTATGTCAATGGTACGAAGTCGGTAGTGGCTGGTCACTATGGCATGAGTCATCACGACTACATGGAATTTTGGTTCTTGACAACTGCCGCCGATGTCAATATCTCCAACGAAGCTGTTTGGCCGGCACCCTCATATTCAGCCGTAATTGAGCAGGAGACAGAGCCCTAGGTTGTAGCCGCTACCAAGGGCAGGGCCAAGACTAGATCCCAGCCTAGAGCACGTGCAGTGACACCTACCGTTACTCACGCTTGTGCTAGAGCAGCGTTAGTCGAGCTCTACATTTTAAGAAAGTTTACATGTAGATATTCTTGGAGTAAAAAGTTTACATATAGATATTCTTGGAGTGACCTGATAGTGTAAAAAATTATTTTTACATTTTGCGACGTATATAACTTAAGAGTCTTATGCTTAAATGTTACTGTAAAACTAAATTTCGTGGCAGGAGTTTAATTGAGTTTCCAAAGATTGAATTACCAGAGGAACTGTGGACGCAAGTGGCTCTCCTGCTGAGGGATCAATTCACCTGTGCATTTGGTATTTTTCGGGAAATAGCATCTGGAAATGATTTGAAGAAGTTTCTTTATGTACCAATTTCCCACACCCTGAACTTAGTTAATTTTACCTTACTCTTGAAGTTTCATTTCTATTGTGACAAGTTCATATGATGATGTTCATCTGCAGGCAATTTTTGGCTTGTGGATTGTTTCCATTGTTGGAAGGTGGTTCAATCTTCTAACCCTTGTATACATCAGTAAGTTCTTCATTTGATGTTTCTGTTGGCAGCAGACGCCTTTATGAAATTTCCTTACTGGTGTGTGGAAATGCAGTGGTTTGATCATTGTATTATCTGTTTTTCTTTTCTTTCAATATGGGCATGTCCATGTGGAGTTTTTACTTACTCTTTTACACTATTAGGTCACCTAAAAAATAAGTACATGTAGCCGTCCCATAATAAGTGAGATTAATAAACTGAAAAATAAGGCATGTAACTTGCTATAACATGGTAAAATATAGTGTCAATGTATATAGGTTAATAGCCTATTTGGCCAAGCTTATCCAAGGCAAAAAATATTTTTTTTTAAAAGTGTTTTTTTTCAAAATTGAAGTGTTTGGCAAGATTTTTAGAAGAAAAAAAGGTACTTTTGAGTAGAAGCAGAAAAAAATAGCTTATCCCCAAATACACTTTTCTGAAATGCACTTTTGAGAAAAATACACTTAGAAGCACTTATCAAAAGCTTGGCCAAACACTAATTGCTTCTTAGAAGTGCTTTTCAAATTAATTAGCCAAACACAAACTGATTCTCACCAAAAGTACTTTTGAGAAAAACACTTTTGAAAAAAACACTTCTCCAAATAAGCTTATTTTAGAAGCTTGGCCAAACAGGCAGCATTTTATCGCTATGTATTCCAATCTATATTTAGCCTTAAAAGTTCCTCTCTAAGAGCATTAATCTTTCACATTTTTAGTATTTCTAGTGATAGATAACAGATTTAACAGTCATATTACAGTAGGCAGTTGAAAATCATCTTTGTAATTGTAAATAAGGACAAGATTGGGATAATATGATCCGAAGTTCTTTACTTCGTTTGTCAATAGTGATTTACCAAGATAACTAATTATTCATTTTTTGGACAGTATTTGTCATGCTGTTGACGGTACCATATTTCTATGAGAAGTATGATGATCAAGTAGATGCCTATGGAGAAATGGCCATAAAAGAGCTCAGAAGACAATACAGTCAATTGGATGAGAAAGTTCTTCAGAAACTACCAATTCCTTTCCTTAAAGACATTAAACAGGACTGATGAAACTCTTCTCTCAGGCAGATATTGCTTCACTTCAAGAATACAATGCAGCCTTCAACTTATTTTTGTTCCATTAGCAATCCTAAATGTTATAACACTCAGTTTCATCTTGCAATATTTGCTAATTTATCCACCCGTTCTATTCCTCTCTTTCACGGGTTTGTTGGTTGAGTTTCACTTCTATATACTAAAAGGGCACCCCGGTGCACTTAGCTCTCGCTATGGGGGGTCCAGGGAAGGGCTTGACCACAAAGGTCTATTTTACATAGCCTTACCCTGCATTTCTGCAAGAGGCTATTTCCACGGCTCGAACCCGTGACCTCCTGGTCACATGACAACAACTTTACTAGTTACGCCAAGACTCCCCTTCACTTCTATATACTGATAGAGTAAAAAGGGATTGTTACATTAACATGTTCAGTTACTAGCAATTTCCAAGAGAATAACAATATTTGATATAATATGCATAGTCAACAACTAAATGCTTGAAACAGATCAAAGGCGACAAACCAAATAAACAGAGTAGACTGCAAGTTAAAATGGAATGCATACAGGAAATCGGGATGGAATAATTGGCGGAACTAACAAAATTCTCTTAATTCACATCAAAATTCAGAACCAACAAGAAAGAACCTTCAAAACAAATATTCGGTTGCTAGACAAGCTCGATGTATGCCATTGGTGCATTGTCCCCTCGCCTTGGTAGAGTTCTTATTATCCTACTGTATCCTCCGTTCCTCTCCCCATATCTTTCTGGGACTTCAGCAAACAACGCGTGCACTATCTGCTTCTCATAGATGAATCCAAGGGCTTGCCTTCTCTTATGAAGAGAGCCATCCTTTGCCATTGTGATCATTTTGTCAACATATTTTCTAACTGCCCTGGCCCTCGCTTTAGTGGTCTTTATACGCCCGTGCTTGAGGAGTTGAGTCGTGAGACCTCTCAAAAGTGCCCGACGCTGGTCAGGAGGTCTATTCAGTTTGGGTACCTTCCTTCCGTGTCTCATGGCAAAAACTCGGCTGCCATTATCAATCAAGGTGAATGAATGCTCAAAACTTGTTGAATCTGCAATATAAATTTAAAGTCTGCTAATGATTGAGCAATACAACTTTTAAGTCCAAGAATTGAAATAGTAGAATCAACTTTATTTTATTAAAGTAAGAACAGAATCAACATAATAAGCAATTTTCCAAGTTCAACTGTAACCAGAATTTTCTCTATACATTCACATTCCCTTAATTTTACAAATGAGTGCTGAGAAATTTTCTAACCTCAGACATCTTTTGCTGGATCTCAACATGATGTCCACCCACTCTCAATATATTGTGTTATCAGTTCGCACAAACCACCCTCTTCTATAATATTCCCAATTATCACAAGATCCATTATTTGCAGATAATTAGTAGCACAGTTGGAATTGATACAACAGACATACATCCCCACTCTATGCAAATTTGATCAAAGACCCTAAAACAAAAAAATTAATTAAATCAACATTACAAGGAAAGGCACAAACATGCTGCAATTTCTACAGGGAAAAGGCGTCCCCGGACTTCTTGACAAAATTGGGCATGGTCTAGACCAACTAAAAATCACCTAGACGTCAAATTTTGACTGGGAGACGGGGAGTGTGGATAAACGAAAACAGTAATAGCAGTAGACAAGAGAGCTAGGTGTGAACTTTGAAAAGGAAACAACCGTAGTCTTGTCCACTTCCATCTTAAGCGAAGTTCTATCATCAAGATTTCTATCACAATGGTGGCCATCTAGCGCACATCTCAACAAATCCACCGGTACCTACTACTTCCCATCATATAGGTACCGGTTCATAGTTTTATCATCCTTACCTAACCCAAAATCCATAAAATATTTTTACCAATGTTACACTACCTAGTTCATAGATGTTATACATAGATTCCACATTTGAATTTTTTTATACTTAAAACACCCCCTTTCCCAGAATCACCTAGATTAACATTTCGCAAGAACAAGAACTCGAGAAGTAGAAATAAATTATCAGTTGAACTACAAGATAAGAGGCTAATCAGGAGTTCTCTTATCAATATCACGCAATTATTATGGAAACCAAAAAAATGACAATTAAAATTTAAAACCATCTTTTATGCAAATTAGTACCATTCCATAGCTCGAATGCACAAAGGGAGTGCCTTCCAACTCCACACAAAATGAAAAAATTCAAACTTATGTGCATTCACATTCCATGGAACAAACAAACAGACAATGCGGCAATTTTAATGATTGTCACTAGAACAAAACTCGAAAAAAAATTATAGTAAAGGGTAAAAATGGGACTTAAAAACTTGGATAAATATCTGAATAATTGCGATAAACAACGCACCTGGAGAAGAAAGGGACAAGAGTGGATGGAGGGGAGCAAGACCGACGAAGGAGTGAAGAAGTCTAGAACTGGACTTAGGCTTGCAAATCCTGAGACGAGAAGGGGCTGGCCCACAAGAGAATCGAAGTGAAGAGTTCGAAATTGGTTGAATTGAAGGGAGTGCAGATTTCAGACAAGACATGCTCCACGTCGTAGAAGCTGAAGCCATATCCGAGGTTTGCTTTCTTGGTCACTGGTTATATTTTAAGGATGAGTTGTGAGTTTATCTGAATGGATAAGTGAATTTTGCTGCCTATATTTTTCTTCTGCCCCTAAAACTTTTGCTTCTGTCATTTTTGACTTGATTGCATTTTCTTTTTCTTCTTTTTTTTGAATGAATGCGGATTTAAGTTATTTACACCGACAATGTATTACTTTTTACACATCACTATAATTTAATATGTTATGTTAAATTATTTATTATTTCTTATAAGTAACTAATTGATGGTATTAATTAGAAACTATATGCAAATACCTTTTAAATGACTTAATTGTCTTAATATTTAATATATTGCCGGTATACAAAATTTAACCCCTTTGAATAATGGCATGGTGTTAGACTTGGTTTGTGCAGCACACCTCGATTATTTTATCAGGTATATACTACCTTGATCGAGCACATATATATGGTTACACTTCCCACAAGATTGAAAAAGAATAGAAGAATCATTACTTAGGCTGCATATTAATAGTTTGTTTGGCCAAGTTGTAAAAATTAATTTATTTTGAGAAGTATTTTTGTTAAAGGTGTTTTTGATGAGAAGTAGTTTGTGTTGGCTAATCAATTTGAAAAGCACTTATGAGCAGCAATAAGTGTTTGCCAAGCTATAAAAAAGTAGTTTTAAGTGTATTTTTCTCAAAAGTGCTTTTTAAAAAAATGCGTCTGGAGAGAAGTTATTTTTTTTTTTTGCTTCTCCAAAACTGCTTCTGTTTCTACTCAAAAAGATTTTTTTTTTCTTTCAAAAGTTTAGCCGAATACTTCACCTTTAAAAAAAAATACTTTTGACCTTGGAGAAGCTTTACTGACTATAAATTGTTACTTCACATGGATGGTTTTCCACACCCTTGTTGCAATCTGATTTGGTTGCTTGGATTATGATTATTTCACTCTGGCAAAACTCTCTTCAATATGCATTTACCAATTTTCTACATGAGTAAGCAACAGAATAATAACATGCAATTGCACACCACTGAAATTTGAACTTGTCTAGTATTAGTTATAGATTATAGGCCACTAGTAAATCACTAGGTTGTTTATTGAAAATTTAAGTTAGCTAGATATTTCAAAACGTGAAACTGAATATTTTATTGTTAATCTTGTAGTTTAGCGTTCAATTAGTAATATTTACTCTATTTTCTCCAAACTTTCCTATTTCTCCATCCAAACTCACTTAACCACTTCTTGAGTTTAAAAATTCTTTGTATTACCTTTTGATTTATTTGGAAGTAAGTAAACTCTTATATATCAGCCTGTAAGTGAGAAGATTTTCCATGCAATCGTCAGCCAATAAATATCAGAACAAATAGAGAACACTATATATGTTCAAATATTGTTGATTGTTTCTACGAAGCGAATTTATAACAGAGTGTTGTGAGTTTAACTGAATCTATTACTTTTATTGAATTCTAATGTACAATTATACATGCGAAAAAAAATCAAAATATGTTCTCCTTCCGTCTGTTTATTTTAATAGTGATAACAGTAAGAAAAAATTGCAGCAAATCAAGAGGGAACATGAGACCTAACTTAAACCTAGGAAGGAATATTATATGCTCTCCCTTGTGCAAAACAAGACTTCACTTTGTTCATTATTTGAGTAGAAGATGTTGTATTGGGTAAAATATGCTATGCTAAGTGATTGCATAAAAGAGTAACATGTAGAGTCGATGGCAAAGGATAGTTAAAATCGAAGACAACTATTTCATTTGTCACTGGAAAAAATGACGCTCATAGACACAATAAATACCTGCCACCCGGTAGCATTTAATGGAGAATATTTCAAAGCATTTAGTATACTGCCCGTTATAAAGAATTTGTCATTTATGCTCACCATTATACATTCTTCAATTGCTCTCATAATTGACATTAAAGAAGGGCTTGGTCCTAGCTAGTCCAAGGTGCAACTATAAATAGTGAGCTATGTTATCATTGTAAAGGGATACAAATTTTCTGGCAAACTTACGCTATCATCAATTCAAAGCTTTATACAATCTTACCTTCTTATTCCTCGATTTCATTACTGTGATGCCCGAAAGCCCTGCTCCGAAAACTATTGTCTCTGCTATTTTGTCTTCATTTCAAGACTAAGTATTGCGTATTTCTTCAATTATTTTATTATTTTAGGATCGAATTAATTCACTTGTCTAGAAATTCCGTATAAATTCAACTGTCCTGTTCTACGGGTAAACAATTTAGCGCCCACCATGGTGCCTAGACAGTCGTGTAATTAAGTTAGTCCTTGCTTCTTTTACTAGCGTGTTTTGATTATTTGTGTTAGCAAAAAAAAAAAAAAAAGGCAGATAATGGTGTTAACAACACACACAATCTTGAGGCCCGAGGAGACCAGCCTCACCACGAGGATTCAGTCAGTGACACTCGCAATGAGGGAAACGATGCTACGCCGGGCCATGACAGGAGGCACCCGCGACATGTTCGGGAGGCGACTCCCGATGATGTTGAAGAGTAACATGTTGTTGAAGCGGTAAGGGTCCTGCAAGAGCAACAAGTGGTCATTCTAAGCCATCTCACACAACAGAATAAGGTTATGACCGAATTGAAGAAGGCATTGTCGGGGGCTTTCAATAACACGAATGGACAAGGCCCAGTTCCTCCCAATGCTTCCGCGAATCAAACAACACAGAGGTCGAAAACAACATCCCGAGGGGCGAGTTGGATCCGATGGGGCTGGGGGGAGCGGTTCCGGCCCCAACAACAAGAACGATCCCTTCAAGAACGAACTCTTACGGTTTATGAGGGAAGTGAACACCCGCACTGACCAAGTCCTGGGTGCACCACCAGTGCTGAAAAGGCTGGACTCAAAGAAATATACTCAGATGCCGTACAAATCAAGCGCGACACCAGAATGACTCTCGAAACGGTTTAAAATGTCTGAAGTGCCGAAGTATTTAAAATAATAACAATGGCATATAAAATGAAACACGAAGAGTATTTATACATAAAATTCGTTTCTATAAAGAATTTGGTGAACTTGTTTACTGCAACAATTGAACACATCTTTTTCTTGAAGTATAAACTTCTACTAATTTCTTTTGTCTTTGTATTTTCTGTATACATTTAACTAATGCATGAATATTGAGTCTCAATGATAATTTTGTATTTTGATAAAAATATACAAATTCTTCCTTCATAAAGAAGGGATAAGGTCTACATACATTACCCTCCCAGACTTCACGTGTGAGATTTCACTGAATTTGTTGTTGTTGTTGAAAAAAATAAATAAAATAATTTTCCACAAACTTATTTTTTAGATGTAAGAATTATCATTCTAACTCTCATGGAATGAAAAATCTTTGTCCCCGAAATTATTTCTAGAACTTTCAAAAAATTCAAGTTGGTGTTTATTGAAAAGTTTTCTCAAGTTCTTATTAGTTTTTGTTATTTCTTAAAAAGGAAAACTACTTTATGAAATTATGGCGAGGGTTTTTTCCAAATAATATTTCAACCAACTTTTTCCACTAATAATATAATCGTTAATCTTCGAGGAAAAAAAAACTATATCCGAACATATCTAAATCCTAATTTATATAAACTTTCTGTCTGAATATTTCATACTAAGTGAAAAAGACCCCTCAGTCCTCACGTGATCCGCCGGCGAAAAGCTAGCCGGGATTCAGTTAAAAAGTCAAAACTAAATTATTAAACAAACAAAAAGCTATAAATATGGTGGTGAAATTTTCCGCATTCTGCTTCTAATGCTTTTAACGTTCTATCAAACACTTAGCGCACATCACTTACCTCCATTTCCGTGATCCGAAGCTTTTCAGGTTCTTCCATTTTCTTCCATTCTTTCTCCATATTACCTGTACGTATAAATGTATGAATATTATAATATCCAATTTGCATCTAAGAAGCAGATCTATAATTTTACAAAGCGTATTATTACAATTTGCATCTCCCTGCGGAGGCGAATGGAAAATTTTGAATCATCTGGTGCGCTGCTTAATATATTAACATATTCTTAAGTTTTGCTTTAAAAAATTCTCTATACATAAGTATACTGCATTTTTAAAATTTACTCACACACACGTGCATGTTGATCCACCGCATATATGATGAATTCGTGTATGTTTTTTAATGGATTGTTATATATCGTTGAGTAAATCACATTTATATCGGAATTGGACGTTTATTTTCAGCTGAGCTGGTTTTGTATGGATGCACGATTGCGATGAGGTAAGAATTTGGTTGTGAAATTGCAAAATGATTTGCATTTAGCTTTTTTTTTTTTTTTTAATGATATAAGAGGTGGAAGAATTACATTTGATGTGCAGATTTTGAGGTTGGGATTGGAGAAAAAGCGAAAATGAGCGAAGGGCAGAGGTTTCAGCTGGGGACCATAGGGGCACTGAGTTTGTCGGTGGTGTCTTCTGTGTCCATAGTTATTTGCAATAAGGCGCTTATTAGCACCCTAGGTTTTACATTTGGTTAGTTTCATAACTTCTCTCAAAAGGCATTTCTTTATTGTGTATTTCTGTGTGTGTGTGTGTGTTTTCTTCCATTAGTATAATGACTAATTTTACGAGTGAGTTGCTTATGTTGTAGAACTTGCTTCGGGAAATTAGGTACCTGCTACAATTAACATTAATTTACCTTGAAAAGATAAATTATTTAATGCATTTAGAGGTGAATGGACATAAAGGATTTCATATAGCCAACAGGAACTATTCAGATTGAGGCATAATTGATTGATTCGTTGATTACTTTAACATGGTGAATCACAAGAGCTTGTGGGGGAAAAGATTTCTAAGATTGTTGTTGTTTGGACGAATGTCATTCAGTAAACCTCAATATTTTACGCCAAAAAATGGGTTCGACTGTTTGTAATTAGTCGGGAGCAGAAACAGCTAAAATATTTTGGCTTGGTTATTTCTCTTGTTTATGTTCTTCTTTACATACACCTTCAGTTATTTTGCAATTATTTCCTCTGTTCCTCTAATGTATAACAACTTAATTTGTCAGTGGATCAACTTGGCTTATGTCATACTAGGAGGAGAGAACATAAAATCAGGTCCAAGTGTATGCATAGTAGTTAAACAAAAAGTATAACATAATGCAAATCACTCTTGTGCATTTACATCTAAAATATTAGACGTCCCAGAAACAATTTATTAGTCCGTCAGTTGGCACTTCCATTTTGGTTCTTGAAAAACCTAATAAAAGAAATTGTCAATTTTATTTTGATCAGCTTTCAGTTCTAACTTTTTATGTTACTTTCTCAGCTACGACTTTGACAAGCTGGCATCTTCTAGTTACATTTTGTTCTCTCCATGTGGCTATATGGATGAGATTGTTTGAGCACAAGCCTTTTGATCCGAAAGCTGTTATGGGCTTCGGAATACTGAATGGGTCCTCCATTGGACTTCTTAATCTAAGCCTGGGGTTTAATTCTGTCGGTTTTTATCAGGTTCATTCTTTTTCCTTTCTGCTATTAATGACTATCTGGCAAAATTTTTTTAAACGTGTCTGCCTTTACTAGTGATATATCAGGTTCAGATCTTTTTCTTCTTGTTTTTAACTCTCTTTTCTTTAAGTTTTCCTTTTTCTCATTTCTTGTCCCCTTATTTCTGTACCTATGTTTCACGGTATAACAATGTATCCGCTGGGATAATTAGTTTGATATAGTTATGTGTTTATAAGATCTAGAAGCTGCACAGCATGATTTTACAACTGGAAATAGCTTGTTCCTCTTTGACCTTAAGTTACTCACGATGAAGATGTGCTACCAAAATCTTATCATGAAATGTTTAATGGTCATAACAACATTAACAATCAATGTAGCTAGCTGAATTCTAAGGTCTTTTCCATTTTCATTCTTTGGAAAGGGCAGCAAGCTTCTTCCTTTTTGTGGTTAGACACGAATTTACTTGATGTGATGTGATCCTCTTGTTTCTGTTGCTCTCAAACTCTCATTATAGCTTAATTCTATTTTGTCTCTGTAGAGGAGATCTTTAGCTTCTGGTTAATTTCGAACTTAAATGCAGTTATTTGTTCTGATCTTTTTACTGCTTTTGCATTATAGATGACAAAATTAGCAATCATCCCCTGTACAGTTCTTTTGGAGACTCTTTTCTACAGGAAAAAGTTCAGGTAAAATTTGCTAGATGTTGGCTTACTCAATTTTCTTTACTATTTCCGGGAAGTTCTTCAAAAGTGAGTCTATGTTTACACTAGGTAGATGGAGTATCACAGTACATTACCTTCACAGCCATTGTTATTTCTCTTTTGGAGCATTTTTCTCTGCCTAATAGTGATCTGTTCTCGTTTTGTTAAGCTTGGACATTACATTGAGGAAGCTTTTTCACCACCATGTGTTTGGCTCAATCCAGAATTAAATTCTTTGAATAATTAGAATTTGAGCCTGAATCTTGCCCTTATCTGTTAAGCTGAATATCAGAGGCATAACATTAGTCACATATACATTCATTTCTTCTTGATTTGATAAAGATCAACTTACAAAAACTATGGCAAAAGAAAGGTGTTTAAGACAACTATCTGCATCAAAATCTATATAAAACGGCAAGTAGTGTCTAGAGGAAAATAATCAGGCACCTTTGATCGAGTATTCGCCACTTGCATGTCTATTTTAGATGCAATATTGAGGTTGCAGTAAATTATCATATAAAAATAATAGTCACGGAACTATTTGAAAAGGTGAGAGGAGATAATGGGGAATTTTTACTCTGAGTATCAGTGTGCACAAATAGAGCTTATTTTTCGCTCCAATATTATTATTATTATTATTGTTACTATTATTATTTTGATAACTGAGAAACCCCGAGTGTCAGTGGCGCACGGTTTGAAACGCATGGATAATGAGCCCACCGCTCTAACCTTCTCCCCTTAAATATTAGGCTTTTGCCTATGAGAGAGTCCAATTCATGACATGCGCCTAATCCACACATCACGCACTGTACTCTTACTACTGGACCAAAGCCCTGGAAACTATTTTGACTCCGCTATTGTGATCTAATTAACCTCTATGTATCTGTTGGTCCTCAGTGATGTTAGTGATCTATGAAGTGATACTTTTAGCTCTACAAGTTCTGCTTTCATCTACTGTTTCGCTTTATGCATTTATGAAATTACTCTTTTAGTTGTACATATTTACTAACGAGTTTATTTTTCTATCAACTATGATTTGCAGTAGGAATATCCAGCTTGCACTTACCGTTCTTCTTTTTGGGGTTGGAATTGCTACAGTAACTGATTTGCAGCTCAATCTCTTGGGTTCTGTTTTATCTATGTTTGCAATTGTCACCACTTGTATTGCACAGATTGTATCTTTTGCTGTATTGTCAATCAATTCTTTCTGTTCTTTGCCTCAGTGGCTCCATGCCTCCATCCACTTCATAGATCCTCAGTTTAGCAACCTTATTTGTGGCAAATAAGATTTAAATTTTTTTGGAAGTTATTTATATGTATTAGCAAATGCTGAAGGACCTATAATTTACAATGATTGCATCATATCTTTCTCTTGCTTGGATATCTTAACCCATCTTCTCAGATGACGAATACCATCCAGAAGAAGTTCAAGGTTTCTTCAACCCAGCTCCTGTATCAGTCTTGTCCTTATCAATCACTTACTTTGTTTATAGTAGGACCATTTTTGGATGGGCTTTTGACAAATCAGAATGTGTTTGCTTTCAACTACACACCAAAAGTTCTGGTAAGTTAGAATTTCTTTTTTCAATTGTAAGTTAGATATTAGCATTATTCATTAACTTCACCGTGTTGATGGCAGGCCTTTATTGTTCTCTCCTGCCTTATATCTGTGTCAGTGAATTTCAGTACTTTTTTGGTAATTGGCAAGACTTCTCCAGTCACCTATCAGGTCCTTGGACATCTAAAAACATGCCTTGTTTTGGCCTTTGGGTATGTTCTTCTTCGTGACCCCTTCAGCTGGCGAAACATTCTGGGCATCGTCATTGCTATGCTTGGAATGATACTCTATTCATATTGTTGCACCATTGAGAGCCAGCAGAAGTCCATAGAGGCTGCATCCCATCTCTCTCAGGTATTATTACACCTTTGTTTTTTAGTATTCTACATTATTTCGTGTCTTTCCGGAACATAGACAGACAGAAAGGTACTCCTATTTTTCATACTATGGGCCAATGATTTGCAAGATTGCCAGTAATGGAGGCCGGTAGGCCCAATATTACCTCCTCTCATTTCACCTGATTACACTACGCTAAATCTGCAATATGCTTACAAATGGATCAGTTAGTGGCACGGCTCTCTTTACTACATCCTATTGTGTTACCTCATTACACTACTACTACTACTACTACTACTACTACTGCATTTGTGTTATGATTTGCTAACAAAACTGTTTAGTTAGTTGCAACCCCATAGGAAGGTCAGATCTAGAAGAAAGTTAATATTTAAACCTTATGCTCCCTTCACTTTAAATCGCTGATCTTCTGGGAACTTGTTTTCTATTAAGTATTAAATTTTCCTCTATGTTAGACACATAGATGTACTAATCCTATCTGCTGTTTCTGTGGTTGAAGGTCAAGGAAAGTGAATCTGATCCTCTAATAAATGTTGAAAAAGGCACTGGCAGTTTAGCAGATAGTGTTGTTGCAAAGGCTCCTGGCTGGAATTCTAGCAAGGATCAGCATGTATAAAATTTCTGACGGTTGGCTATTGACTAGCGGTTGATCAGAGTATAGATAGAAGTTTTCGGCGATGAAGATGTCGCTGCGAAGTTTCCCATACGTCGCAGAATGTTTCATTTGAAAAAGAATATAGCTTTCTAATTTGCAGTTGGTAGATTTGAAGGAACGGATAGCTGTCCTAACGTAGCAATTTCATCTTGTACGAGTTAGACATATATATAGCATATAGTTTTTCCTAGTTAAGTATTATGTTCTTCAGAAACTCTCAGATTAGTTTTTGATTAGTTTATTCTTATGAAGACAATGAAGATGTTGCAATTCGATTTCAATTAATAAAAGGTAATAAAATTTTGATTGACTTCTAAAACAGCAGCTTTGCCATTCTTTTTCAGATGAAGTAAATATGGGTTTGTAACTTTGTATGGAGGACAGTCCAATCAAAACTAGAACTACCCCTAAGGGCGACGAGAAAATGCAAAAAGGTGGAAAAACGTTTGCACCAGCCGGGAATCGAACCCGGGTCTGTACCGTGGCAGGGTACTATTCTACCACTAGACCACTGGTGCCTATGGCTTATCACTGGTTTCTATAATATATTGTTCACTATAATTTCATTTGGCAAAACGATTTTATTATTTACTCATTCCGTTCAAACTATTTTCTTATTCATCCATTTTTAAAATAATGACATGTTTTTTCAGTTGAAAATAATTAATTTTATAATTTCTATTTTATCTAATGACAAACATTTATAGTCTTATAAATATTATAGTATATTCAAGATCATAAACTTTAAAAATATTACAATAATACGAATATTATGACATATTAAGAAGCACAAGTTTCCAAAAATATTAATTTTTTTCTTAAATTTTGTATCAATTCAAACACTGTCACATCATCTTGAGGTAATATACTACTATCAGTAACATTAAAGAAACTTTAAGGGGCAGAATAATCAGCCGCGAAAATTAGGGGCACTCCAATATTATCATCGATTTACACTGCTCCCATTCTCTGGAAAAAAAAACGAAAACCCTAGGTTCTGTAAGCAGCCGTCGAGTTCCAGCCAGCTCAGAAAATGGTAAGAGAAAGTTTAACTTTTCTACAATGTCAGATAAATCTCAGCAAACTATCGCTCCCTAAGCTTTTTATTTCTCAAATTTGCAGACGTTCAAGAGAAGGAACGGAGGTCGCAACAAGCATGGACGTGGCCACGTCAAATTCGTGCGTTGCTCCAACTGCGGCAAATGCTGCCCTAAGGTACCACTTTAAATACTGAGATAAGCACACGATGGTTTTGGATCATTAATATTAACGGTTTTTTTTGTTCCTCTGAAACTATTGTTGATGCGTTTTGATTTTAGGTGCATTGTACGATTTTATTTGCTTTCCGAGATCCATGTTATCTGTTGAGCGTTTATACATAGAGTTGTAAGCCTTTAGTTTAAGATAATGAACTAATTGCCCTGTGAGATGAATGATTTGTACTTGAATGAACCCTGTAGCTCTTGTTCAAACCCTGTATATGTATTAAGAAATTCACTTAAGTATTTATAAATATTTGAATGTGAACCCAGTTATTATTATTGTATATTAACTCGAGGTCACCAGAGGAACTCATAAATTTCAAATCCTGGATCCGCGTCTGGAATATAACTAACCTCATCTAGTTTGAGGTGTAGTTTGTTGATTGATACGCAGACTTGTAGATGCCTGCTGGTTAGTGCTTGTCACCTTGTTGATCGGGTTTGATGAACGTGGTGTGCATACTCAGTAGTACGGGAACTTTATCGGTTTGATGATATATGTTATTTAGTATAGTTCATATTGTGGAAGTCTGTTCTCTGAGTTATTGCTGAGTTCTAGGGTAGAGTGTCTCTGTTTTTTATCTTATGACCAACATGGTGACAAGAGAGGTGTGTGGCTTAACTTTCTTTTGGCATTGCAATCATGCTATGATGCTGATATAAGACAAGTTTGTTGACAAGAGTTTGCGACTTATTTTGATGTTTAGTACTCCTGTTATGACAGGACAAAGCCATCAAGAGGTTTCTTGTGAGGAATATTGTTGAGCAAGCAGCTGTTAGGGATGTGCAGGAAGCTTGTGCTTTTGAAAGTGAGCCTCTCTTTTTTTTCCTGTGAATATGTTGTGGAAGAGCCTATAGAGTGGGTCTTTCTTTGTTCTTAGTGATCCTCGTGGCGCACTAGTTTATGCTCATATAGCAGCTAAAATGAAATATGTTCTCTGCAGCGTACACTCTGCCTAAGCTGTATCTGAAGATGCAATATTGTGTATCATGTGCCATCCACTCAAAGGTGGTTAGGGTCCGCTCTCGAACTGATAGGAGGGTCCGTGAGCCTCCACAGCGATTCAGGCGCCCAAGGGTATTCTAATTTTGATGCTTTGTGCAACATATGTTATGAGCTTCAGTGAACCAATCTTGGTCTTTTGCTTAACTAGAGCTTCTTTGTGGTTATTTCAGGATGATGCTCCAAAGCCTGGTCAAGCTCCAAGGGTTCCTGGAGCTGCTCCTACGGCAGCTCGTACTTGAGTGCCTGGTGTTTTGAACACGTTGTTTGACTTGGATTCTAGATAATGTGAAAGTTACTATGAAGTTTTGTTATATATGGTGGTTTTGAGTACTTTTTGGGTTCAGTTTAATGGGACCAAGTATTTTATGGCATGAGATTCTGGCTGCAGAATAGAGAGATTTAAGTTCTATGAATTTAAGCATTTACTGTTTGCTTTGAGATATCACATCTGCCTGATTTGTCAAATAATCAGTTAATTTTTTTCTAAATCTGAATACCAAATACAAACCTTGTTGGAAGCAATGCCGCTGATGTAAGACTGATCAAACAGACAGCCCTTACATATTGAATTTTATGACTCATTTTTCTACTGAGAATATCGGAATACCTGGTCATTGTTTCTAAATCGAGTTGAATTAGCCAGTGATTGCAAGTTCAACTTTCTTCATCATTGTGATCGTTTGAGTATAATATTGTTTCTTGTATTCGACTCCAACTAATATCCATCCTGCATTATACAATATATTTTATTTTCTAGAATGAAGTTAGAGAATTGTATATTGCCCGTTTGCCTTAATGGTTTGTCTAGCCATACTAAAGCGTTCAGGTTTGTTGGATTGTCATTTCCCTTTCCTCGTGAAATTTCCTAACATCGAGAAATCGAGATAACTTCAAGAGATAATTGTGAATTTTTTAGTCTTATTTGTCAACGTTCACATACTTTTCCATTTAGAGTTTGCTTTGCTACTGCCAACAATTATTACGTAAAGGGGCTTATCCAAACAAACAGAATCATTTGTCTGATCAGTGGTAGCTTTCTTTTTTCCTTTTGTATACAGTTATGTCACTAGGAAGTTACACGCTTAAACTGTGACCCAATAAGTTTGGTGGCTCTACGGCACTAAACTTGAGAAAACGACTCTTTCCAGTAAGAGATGCTAATACTTTTTTAATATAATTTTCTATTTCAAGCATGGATAGCTGACATATATAACATGATAAATGACTTATAATAGCGGGTAGAACTAAGCTGACAGTGCAAAAAAAAAAAAAGTTAAGTTGGGTGTGCGAACACAGTCTCATATTGGTAGCTGAAAAGATTGGGAGCTTACACATAAGGTGTGAGGATCTATTATTGGTGTGAGGCCTTTTGGAAAAAATCATACAGGGTTGGTCCAAAAAGGACAATATCACCATGTGTAAGAGTGTATTTGAGCCATTTTAGCCCAACAACTGGTATCAGAGCCTGAGTTATACGGGATGAGTATGTCGATGGCAGAGTGATAGTGCGAGACTCGGTTTGGAGACGCGCACATAAAAAGAAGCTAGTTGCGGGCTTCAATTGCCACAAATACTCTAACAATGTAGGTGACATACAGTGAATCTCAGAAAGAAAAATACCCGTGAATTGTTGGGTGTGCGAACAAAGTCACATATTGGTAATTGAAAAGATTGGGAGCCAACATATAAGGTGTAGGGATCTCTAAATGGTGTAAGGCCTTTTGGGAAAAACCATGCGGACTTGGTTCAAAGCGAACAATATCACACCATGTCAATAGTGTATTTGGGCTAATTTAGTCCTATATATTAATTAACATTGTCTGTCTGCATAATTTAAAGGAAATTTTACCTCCTTTAGTAAAGGTATATACCCTATTTATTATAAACCAAAATCATTTTAAAATATTATTTTCTATACATTTTATATTTTATAGCAAAATAGGTATTTATGGTATATACTACTATAGAGGCATGAAATACACTATTTATGTTTTTTCCTCTCTCTTTCTTTCAATTAACACAAGATTCTCTCTTAGATTTTTTCTTCTTTCTCTCTCTCTTCGAGCAACTCAAGCCCTAGTATTAATGGTCGACGAGAAAGACGAATCTCTCTCTCTTCAATTCTCTCTCAAATTTTTTCTTCGTGCTCTCTCTCCCTTCTCTCTCTCTTCGAGCAACTCAAGCCCTAGTATTGATGGCAGACGAGAAAGAAGAGTTTCTCTCTCTTCGAGCAACTCGAGATACACGCCCTAGTATTGATGGCCAACGAGACATTAAAATAGAGTAGAAGGCAACCAGGAATAGAAAAGAGTGAATTTTTCAAAGAGAAATGAGTAATGTGATGAACTCTTATCATAAATTTATTGTACAGATCCGACAAACTTTCTTCTCTTCTTGGCTGAAAACGCCATCTTCGACGAGCTTTCCCTCTTCTTTGCTATTTAGTCACATACAATGATACAAATAAATTGTATTGTGTACAAAAAAATTCACGCAAACACGTTATATTTTTTATATAAATATATTTTTGCCTGTATTTATGTATTTCGAAGATCTATATTTTTTTAATACAGATTAATACACCTGTATTCATGCATGTTGTACATACAGTATGCATGAATACATGATATAAACATTGAAATACACTGAATACAAACATTAAAGTAGAACATATATAAATAGTGAATACATTTAATTTTAAAATACAACGAAATACAATAAAATACACTGAATATAAATAGAAATGCAGTGAATACCACCAATAAATTATACTGAATATAGCAGTAATAACATATATTAGGATTAACAAAAATACTGTTAATATCAATACATTTGAATACACGAATATAAAATAACAAATACAGTAAATACAAACATTGAATCTAATGAATGCAACAGTAAAATAAATATTAAAATACAATAAATATAAAAGTTAAATACAACAGTTATATACAACTGAAAAATCATTCTAATTAATTGGGTTGATAATGAGGCATGTTAGAATCGATTTTCTTGAGTTATATCAGGATCGTATCACGCTAATTGATATTATTTTCGTTATTAGACAACTGGACATACCTATTTTTAAGGTGCTTGCCGTTACTGTATTCATGAATACATGGCGCAAATACATATGAATACATGCACGTACAGCTGAACTGCTATGATTTTAGGCGCTTTTTGTTGTTGTATTCATGAATAAAGCAATGCAAATACAATAAATACACTACTATAACAACTAAATAGTAACTATATGAAGTAATTATTTATATGATAGCAATAAGAAGTTAATAGCCACTAAGAGCGTGATTTCTAAAAATTCCTCATATTTAAAACCTTTTAGTAACTAGCTTACATAATGTACAAACAAAGAAAAAACAAGAATTATGGTCCTCGCATTAAGTGTAGAGATGGAGAGAGGAGGATGTGACATAATCCTTAGACGTGTGCGGCCCGCCGAGCCACTGAATTCTGAAAGTACGAAATGGATAAAGTAAGTTTGGATTTCCTCCTATGCTAAAGTCAAGACGAATAGTTTTAACTCCAAATATCTCTATTCAGTGTCACTTCATAGGATAATAATTGTTGAAAATATGTTTTAAGTAAAAACTTTTAAAACTAGATAGTCACACAAATTAATAAGACATTGAGATACAAGTTTTAGGTTATATGTGCAATGGGAAAGATTAATTTACTTTGATTTATGCTCACCTATGTAGGTTCCAAGCTGTTCAAGAATAGTGACGTTGAGTTTTTTGACCGTTTGATTAGGATTAGTCAGTTTTATTTCTCGATGAGGGGGAATGCGTTTATTGTGGAAATTCCGTTTTCTCTACGATTAATATATTCTTTATCTTCTTTCGAAGGCAAAAAGATTTTTAAATCTCATAATTTACGATCAATTCATTCAACATTTTCTTTTTTAGAGGACAATTTTGCACACCTAAATTATGTATTAAATATACTAATACCCTACCCCATTTATCTGAAAATCTTAGTTCAAACTCTTCGCTATATATTTCTCCAATATTTCTTTTCTTTGTTCGACATAGAGAGAGATCAAAGCTCCTTTTTCGACAAGCAAGTTGGTCTTCACATAGTCGCACTTGACATGTTATCTTGATATTGAACTAAGGTAATATATACATATTTTTTCATCACTATAATAATATAAAAAATTTATTTATTTACACTCCTTCAGTGAATATAAAACATTTGTAAATTATATAAGTGATATTATTCGCTTAACCATGAACCATATGGTTACGTGATATATCTTGTTACTTTAATTTGTACTTTCTCTATTTATTTTTATTTGTCCGCTATATTAAAAATATATTTTTACTTTTACTTGTCTACTATACTGAATTAAGAGAAAGACAATCTTTTTTTCTTTTTTACCCTTATGATTAACTACTTATACCCCAAATTATTTTTCAAGACTTTTGGAAAAACTATTATTATACGAGTAAAATTATAATATACATACTTTATTTATTTTTCTTAAAGAGAGTGCAAAATCAAAAGTAAGCAATTAAAAGTGAACGGAGGGAGTAACTTTTAATGTTGAAATTTTTAGCTTGACAAAAATGTGGGTAAGGATAAATATTTTTCCCTAAATTTGGAAACCTTTGTATTATGCTTGTTTTATTCCACTATTTACTCTCACAAATTGTTAAATCTTGCAAGGAAATAATAATAGATGCCAAAAGTTTGTCTCATTTTGGTCCTTTTATTAAAATCTGATGCATTCAAAAAACGTTTCAAGTAATAAATATGAAAATGGTCCAACCCCAAGTGGTCCAAAGTGCGAATTTTGAATCTTATAGTATTTATTTGTCATATGCTACGAAATAAGAAAGGTAAAATTTACTTATTTTGCTATTTGTAGATTATTAATGATTTAGTATTAGGGCCAAAAATGTTAAAAGGACCAATTGTTCAACTATAGTTGACTCAACTGAGTAAAATGACATAGAGTACGTACATAAATGAATTGTCATTCATTAGATGATAGAATTTGTCGTATTAGAAAAAAATAAAAAAATAAAACAGTTACGTTATACGTATTATATAATCCCGTATTTTTTTTTTTTTCTACCATAAATTATGACGTAAGCTCGGCCACTTGGGCCGACCTTAGGCGAGCGCCCCTCCAAAGTGCAATGGAAGTCACCAACCTAGACTATGGACCTTCTTGATCGCCCATTGACCCCGTCCAGGTAAGTATCCCGTATTGTCTTGTTTTCACAAATGTGGTAATATTAAATAAGAAAACTAAATTAGATACATTTATTTTATTTTCTTCTTTATCCTCACCAGAAAAGGTAAATTCATAATTCTCTTAGCTAATTTGTCATTGGAATAAAATCCACAAGGACGAGTTCCGGATTCTCTTTCTTTTGTTTTAGAAATTTACCAAAACAAGAGTGTGGGATTCTTTTGAGAGGGTGAGTGGGTAAGATGAAGGCAAATTTCAAATTTTAAAATTATTTCACATAATATTTTTATTGTTTAATTGTTATATCATTTGAACCAAAATTAGTAAGTAAATATTACTATGGATTTCGTAGAACTTAGATATATGGACGAAAGATAACTAAAATGACTTTTACAAATTAGTTTACATAAGTTTTTAAATTCTGTATTTTTATATTATTAGAACCAAAAATTAGTAAGTACTAATTTTATTCTGGTCTAAAATAAGTGTCCTTTTACATAATCGAAAAGAAATTAATTTTATTTTTTCAAAATTTATCCTTATTACATATTTCAACGTATAAAGATAACAATTAATTAAGGGTAATTTAATGAATACATATTTTTTTCGAGTTTGTGTTTTTTTAAAGGCTATGCCCATTAGAGGGAGTAATATCGTTAATCTATTCTCAAAGTTTAAATAATTGATGCAAGTCAAAAGATATTAAATTGAAAAGTGTGAATATTATAATTTATAATTATTTTTTAACACATAAATATATATTGACTTCGAGTCCAAAATTAAAGTGACAAAATTACATAATTTTGACTTTTCCAATAACCGCATTTGAACAATTGCGCCACCCTCTTTCGCGGCGTCGCGTAGCGCCCCGCAACCTTCACCCCCGCAGCCGACGTGATTGTCTGACACAATAACAGAATTTCCCAACGACAAAACCCCAAAAAATATACGTATAAGTATGCGTACATATATACGAAATATACGCGTAGTTGCAGGTAGAAGGAAGTTTTTGATTTTGAGGAAGAAAACAACAACAGAGGGATACAAAAGGGGAGGTGGGGGCAATTGAGAATTGTCTACTTCTCCCGAATTTTACGTTCCATTTTTTTCTTCTTCTTTGATATTAGGTTGATATTAATACAATACAAAGCAGATTACAGATATCCAAGATATACAAAATTTCTATATATAGCACTTTTTCCACATTACCCCTTATTTCTCACTTTGTCTCTCTATTCCCATCCCTTTGTCTAGAATATTCCATGTTGTCAATGGCCTCTAAAACCCTACGTTTTGCTTGGGTATAATCAGATTTTTTTGGTTATGGGTTCTTGTGGAAACGGAAACCGAGTTGAAATGGAGAACGGTTGGAGTTTTTTGAGTCATGATCCTTTAACAGTTACTGAGGATTGTTTGGCTGTTGCTGAAGAAGCTACAGAAGAAGTGGTGAATTGTGTTCATCCAACACTTGACACTGAGGAAAAGAGGAAAGACGTTATTGATTACGTCCAGAGACTTATCAAATTCTCTCTTGGATGCGAGGTGAATTTTGATTGTCTAGATTATCTGTACAACTTAAATGTTTTGCAGCTAATTTTAAGTGATATCTCATAATTTTTCGTCGCGAGGCCTTTCGGCGTATCTATAGGTTAGCTATCTCAATGTTGTATCACGATTTTTTATGCTTTCTATTTTATCATGATGGTATACATACCAGCTTGCGCGCACATCTACTGTTCTATCGAGTTAGAGTAACTCTGCCTGCCAAGGCTTAGGCAAATATGACGAACCCACCTAAGTGTTTTTTCCCTCCTCAAGGTTTGAATCTAAGACTTCATGGTTCTCCTCCCACTCCATTGACCACTCGCAACACCCTTGGGTTCAATCGTTTTAACTTTCTATTGATACCTTCTTTTTGAAAATAACGTGGGTGTGCTTGTGGGGGTGGGTAGGGGCTTAGTCAACCTGCAGGAGGTCAGAAAATGACATTTTACCTTTTATTTGATGTTTTCTTCATATCGGCTGAACAGATAAGGGTTGATTTAATGTTGTTTACAACCTCAGATCATATTCTACCCATCTTAAGATGGTATGAATGCAAAGGGGGAGAAAAAGAGACGTAGATTTTCTTTTTCTTCTTTTTAGCATTACTGCTACAGTTTTACTAAAGTATTAAAAGCTTTTTTCTTTTAATAACAATGGTGTTTGCGTCTACTTATTTGCGACCTTTTTTTATTTGATATGATGATGATATATGTTGAGCTTAAAGCAAGAAGTGAAGATTCATGTAGTCGATCCCAACCTGTTTGGGACTGAGGTGGTGTTGGTATTTGTGTAAGCTTGTGCCGAACTTGACTAATCATGAGGTGGTGTTGGTGTTTGTGTAAACTTGTGCCGACCTTGACTAATCCACCAGGTATCTGCTGTCTCTCACCAGCACAGGTACCGAGTCACCATGTTTAGGTAGATGAGAAGAATTTACTTAGTGTCCAATTTGCTAGGATTGGAACCTTGGTTCCCAAGGTTTTCTCCAGCTCTTCAACCTTGAGGGAATCTCCTCATTTCTAGAATTATTACAAGTACTATTGTTGATTGTAGTGTTAAGCCCAAAATTTGGTTCTGGGCAGCTTTACTCCTATCTTAAGTTCATGTACGTTCGGTAAACCAAGTTTGAAGAAGAAGAAAAATGGTAGTTAAAGATTTCATTGTCATGATTACTACAAAAAGTGTAACTACTTATTGCATTGTTTCACTTATAAAAGTGTAAACACTTTTTTGGCTAAGAGCATCAGGTCTTGACCTATCGCACTGCGTTAGAAGTGATGTTTTAGTAGTTGATCTAGAGAGCTAATAGTAATAAATAGCAATAAGCTGTTCCTTTATTGGAGGGGTTGGCTATATTCACTTTTGTAACTACTTTTCTTTCATTTCATGTCAAGTGATTTTTGTTCCTTTAAGCATTCTTTGTACACCTTTCAATCAATTCAACTTCAGGAAGCTAATTTCTGCTTTTAATCAAACACATATGAGTTAAACTGAAATACATGACTAGTTTTTTATTCTTTTCTTTTCTTAAGTTCTTAGGAATTCTACATTTTCATATGCCAAATGCTATTAGATGCATTAGTCAATAATGAATCTGATCGTTTCAGCCGCTAAATTGAGTAAGTCTATACACTTGAAGTATTCGAGTCTTCTCTTGCTCTATTTGTTCACAGAATGGTTGAGCATCTTTTTCTCTTGAAATTACGTCCAGCTACCTTAGCTGCATCAGCTTCAATATTGCCTAGTCTGGTGTGCTTGAACTTGAAAGCTATGCTTATATAAGATTACATGTTGTGCTTGAACTATGTGATTTCTGTTCAAGTTTACTAACTGATGAAGCTTGAATGATGTTGTTTCAGACCTTAAACTGAAATAGTTTGTAAGTTATATCTTGCGTCTCATTATCTTAATTGAGTTTTACTGATGGTACTTGTTTGTCGTACAGGTCTTCCCATATGGATCAGTGCCACTGAAGACCTACCTTCCTGATGGTGACATTGATTTGACTGTTTTTAGCAGTTCTATTACAGAAGAAACATTCGGCCGTGATGTTCTTACTGTTCTGCAGGAAGAAGAGCAAAAAGAAGATGCTGAGTATGATGTCAAGGATCCCCAATTTATTGATGCAGAGGTTCTTTCCTGACTAATAATGACAAGTGTATTCAAACATTCAGAATCTGTAAATCTAACTGAATTGGATGAAGTATTTCACTGTTCTTTGCTGTTTCAAATACTTCGAAAAGTTTTTGTTTCGATATCCTGCAGCCTAAGGATAGTTGAGCATAAGCAGAGGTTTTTTTTCCCATGCCTAGTAATTTTTGGGGGTGAGGGGAGGCTTGTGCTTTTACTTGCTTGAAGAATGTTTATTGTATTTGAAGGTTGTTTTGTAGAGTCTGTAATACTGTCTATTGGTTTGGCTATCAATAGTAGTTCACTATTTTTATGCTTAACTGATAAATTTTTTATCTGTTTAGTATTGAGAAGTTTGGAATTTCTCATGGCAGGTTAAGCTGGTGAAATGTCTTGTACAAAATACTGTGATAGATATATCCTTTAATCAGTTAGGAGGACTTTGCACACTTTGTTTCATTGAGCAGGTAATTTACAAAGTTGACTGTTAACAATCAAATTCTTATCATTATATTATAGGTGCTTGGTTGCAGGTGTCAATGACAGTGTGTCAATGTAATAGTGCCATTGTGCTTTACTTTTTGTTACGTAGACTATTACGTGCAAAACTTTAGCATGTCTTGGTTAAGCTGAAGCAGCTGTAACTGGAAAATGGTGGGTGTTGACATCCATATATCCCTCCTTTCTGCAGTATTATCCAATTTGTGCTTAAAATGAACTATATTTTAGCTTTCTAAACAAAAATATCTGATAGCCTTTAGTTGTTTATTTGTCTCTGTCAACTTAATGTCTTTTTAAACTGTCTGGAGCTTTTGCTTCATTATCCTTCTATTCCCTGCAAAAACTTGGAGAACCAAATATCTCCCGTTTTATTTTAGTCGATTTTTTTATTCTTGCTAAGGGTCTCTCGGAAACAGCCTCTCTACTCTCCGGGATAGGGGTAAGGTCTGCGTACACTCTACCCTCCCTAGGCCAGTGGGAACTCACTGGGTTGTTGTTGTTGTTGATATCTTTTATTCTTCTGTTTTCATGTTGATCGAGGCAATGAGCAGCTGATTTTTCTTCTTGTTGGCTTCTTTGTTTCTTGAGCGCAGGTAGATCGCCTTGTTGGGAAAAATCATCTCTTCAAACGTAGCATTATTTTGATAAAGGCTTGGTGCTATTATGAAAGTCGTATTCTTGGTGCACATCATGGTCTGATTTCCACATATGCTTTGGAAACACTGGTCTTATTTATATTCCATCTGTTCCATTCTTCGTTAAATGGTCCTCTAGCGGTAATTGCTTGTTTTGGTGCATTTTGACTTTGTGCATTATGCTTTGTGCAGAAGTTTATTCGATATCCTGTTTATGCTTGCTTTTAGGTTCTCAATAGATTTTTGGATTACTACAGCAAATTTGATTGGGACAACTATTGTATCAGTTTGAATGGTCCAGTATGCAAATCATCTCCTGACATATTAGGTAGGCAATGCCCTTCCTTTCATCTTTGATGTTGCCTGCAATCTCTTTTGAATGTCTACGTCCTTGTATAGATTACTTTTTTGTACTCATGCGTGAGCTTTCAAAGAGATTGGTCTCTCTTTCTCCCTTTTTTTTGTTGTGGGGGGGGGGGGGGG